>CAWUHI010000212.1:0-23779 GCA_963921925.1 Sphagnum tenellum | reverse complement strand
AAACAGTACAATCTTAATGTTGATATTGAAGTCGAGGCTACTGGCAATGAAAGAGCCATTTTACGATTATATCAGCTATATCCACACATCTTTACCAGTGATGTACATTCCTCAGTAGATCACATTATTAACAAGAGTATAAAACTGCGAATCACCGATAACACAGGTATGGATAATAAAGTATAAAAATGAATTAGGTAGACAAATAAAAACCGTATCGATGATTAAAATTGACCTCTAACTCCTAAACCGGTTTAAGAGTTAAATCCTTCTCTCCCATCTAATATGTCGATATCTAATACACTTTCTCTTATAAAGCCACATATCCTCCACCTTCCTCCTGACATAATAGCTACTTTACATACATACTGTTATATTCCTCAAACCGTATGTAGACTTTTGGATTTGACTTCACAGCAAAAATGGCTATTAGTCAATACATGGTTGAAATGGTTGTGTTCTGAAGGATGGCTTATCCCTATGTATAGGAGTTTAATTCAAGGTCATTCAAGTTCTACGTCGGAGGAGAAAAGTGCGATCCACGCTGTGGAAAGAGTGTCGTATGATCCTGATACAGTACTAGTACAACCAGATATACTTGAGATCAATAGACTTTTTATGATATACCGACATCACTATTTGTTCTTCGAAGCCGCTCGTGGGAGAAAGATCAACCATAAATTAATATGTGTTGGAGTCGATCATGGACTAACTTACTTTCCATTACTGCAGGGTATAATATGGTCAGGCCGAGAGCCGAATTTATCGTGTTTGGAGCTCCTGGAGCACATTATCTCGAGACGTAACTCTTTACTGGATGACCAAATCGTGATTCCGTTATTATCTAGCAGTAACTCTAATAAATATTGGGTAGCGGTAGCTTCGCTTTCAAGTTTGAAATCCGAGAACGGTGCTTTATTATTAAGAATTTGGTCCGATGTCGCCATTATACGTGACTCTAAGTATTATTTCATACTCGTTGCGGTTCTCCAAGAGTACTTTAACAATTACACTGTGTCGATAGATCTATATTTCGATCTATCGGAACTTATACAGTTGGTTAGCAGTCGAGAAGATGTCACATCTCAATCCAGACTGCGGATTTATCCTTCCGGTGATCCGGCATTTTGGAATCACTATCAAACAAGCTATTCTATGACGCCATGGTTTCAGATTAGTCCACGCTTTCCGCGTCCCATACCCATGAATTCCCAGGATCGAGATCTCCAATGGCGATTGTTACAAGAATGGTTAGCTATCGATGATAATCAAGCGATCAATCTCGTCTCGAATATACCAATTAGAAATGGTCTTCAGTTAGACAGTTTGGATGATATTGTTTTATCGGCTGATGATCTATTCCGAGATCTTGATCAATCTATGATCCCTGAAGTGTCAAGTATGACCAATCAACGTTTAGATCCACTAACCGAACAGGATTTTACTTTCCTCTGGGAGATCTATGTACATGAGATAAGCCGAAGTTCAGAGCATAACCTCGATACAAACTATATTGGCTCTAAAATCCGACAAGGATTACGGTATCGTCCGTTTCTATATAAATTGTCCAAATATACTCAATGGTGGCCATCTGAATTTACAGCTATTATCTTCGAAGTCGAGGAGTTTGAGGACCTAGATCGTTCACTTTATATCCAAGCTGAATTTCCAATGCTAGAGTGGCGAGTCTGCTATCCATCAACGTTCCTTCATGTAGATGACAGCGATTCTGGATCATTACTTGCAGACTTGGAGAGTTCTGAAAAGAACGCCATTCTGGCGGCCGAGATCTATCTACAGAATCATAATATATCGAGAGTTAAATACCCGGACTTGTTAGACCAATTTGGGCTCCAGTATCATTGGTGCTTACTTACAACACTATATTCTAATAGCTATGATCTCTTAGTATTTATCCTTGAGAAACAACGAGATAAAATCCTGGATCATGCTCGATCCGATAATAGTAAAAATGATTTTTCATCTTGGTCAAAACTTCTTATGCGGAATCAGGCACATGGATTCATAAGATTAATACTGACATATTTCAAAAATATGAATCCCCTGTTTGCCCATAGTCTATATTCGGGTCTATTGGCGGCAACGTTATCAATGCAAAATATAGATTCTCAATTAATACAATTTCTAGTGAAAGAAAATCTATCCCCTTGGATCACGGATTTTGTAGCACAGTATGGTGGATATTTTTCATATCAGTCAACTCTTCAAGTCTTAAAATATCTGCCGGAGTCGGCCCTTAATACTCTCTTTGAAAATATCATAGATGGATTCCATTGCATAAATCTTAATACACCATCAACAGATCTAACCTTTTCCTCGACTTGTAAACATAAAACGTGGAGACCTGAAGACTTGTTAGAAATCCTACGTTATCTCAAAAGCTATGGATTCGAGTTACAGTATCTACCTCAAATGTCAAAACGTGATGATAGTAGATCGATAACTTGGATCATGGAGTCATTGAATCCACCACGTGTACAATCTACAGTAAAACAAGTCACTAGTCATCGTAATACTCGAAGTAAAAGAAAAAGAAATACCGAAGATAGCAATGACGAAGAAACCGGTGATGAGGCCTCAAGCGTCAAAAAGCATAATGCTGTAGACTCCCGATTGAATCGTGACCATATATAATCCCCAGGTCTGATAAAATATATTAATGTATTTCTTGACTAAGAGATACATCTTACATGTTTCTACGGATGTAAATATGAATACAATTCAGCTGTTTGGTGTTATACCCTATTCCTTGATAAAAATTGTACATTTCGTTTTGTAAAAACAGGAATGATTTTTCAGCGATTAAGATGTCATATCAAACAAGTCTAATACCTACGTCGTGTCGTAATGAGCCACATATATCTAATTACGCATTACGACAGGAGGATCCGTACCGAGGATGGATCTTATATAATCAAAGATTTTAGGTTTGGTATGAATCTCAGCTTCATATCAAAATTTCTTGATGGGTGCCTCAGATTTTGGCTAGCCTCTATAAAATTACACCCAATCATGTAATTCTTGACCAGTCTCTTGACTTAAGTTTTGTGTTTCTCTAGAAGATGTTGATTGCTCTTTAACCTGCCCATCCAAAATTTCCAATCTTTTGATACCTAAATTAGGTCCTTTCATTCTTCTAGCTTACAATCTCGAGGCGGAATAATCTATTCACTCATATCCGATAGGATACAAGTGTTGAAACTTTTACTTTATCTTGACATCTCTTGGAATCCACTGGTTCTTTCTCAGGTCTTGCAAATCGAGCAGCATGTATCTAACACGACTGCTCAACTCAGTCCGCTCCATAATTGTTCGCATTTGCTCGAAGTAGACATTTATTTGTTGCTTTGAACGCGGATTATCGAGCTGCTTCCCAATGGTAGTTAATAGATGGCACAATGCCTCAAGATCTTCTTCTTGTGGATCCTTAAGTAGATGCTGTACGCAACTGTGGATGATAAGTTCGATGACCATACCCTTCTTATATAACTCACCGATGAAGCGTATGTTTCCAAGCATACGACGCTTCTGGGCAGCTCGTAGTTCTCCCAATTCTAACGATGTTTTAGAGTCATCTTTAATTTCGTGTACACCGTGTTGAAATGCCTGTTGACATTGACCCAGTAAAATACCCCTAAACATGCTTTTCTTCTTTTTGTCGTCAATGGATTCCAGCGCTACCGCTTCGGCTTTTTTGGCTTTGATTTCGGCGTCTTCAGAAGCTACTATATCATCTTTGGCACCCGTCTCTACTGCAATAGCAGCTAATCTATGGGCCTCAGCACGAGCTGTCACTGCGGCCGCCTCGTGCTGTGATTTAATTTCTGCAGCATAGTGAGGTATAAATAACTCATTCACTTCATTGCTAATTTTTAGGCACATATCGCTGTATATATTGGCAAAGAAAGCTTCATCTAAGGCCTTTTCGAATATAATAGTAACAGTATCCCGTAATAGCTGAACACCTAGATCCTGGTTGATTCTTAGCAAATCAACCAATTGTCGTGTGATAGTATCGAACTTATCAGCTGTCAGTTTATTGAGCAAAGAGAGTATTTTCTTTTTAGCTGTTTCATGCGGTGTAACAGATGCGGATTTATGAGCTTTCGCCCATGAGGACTCGCTTGGATGAAGACTGTGTTTTTGCATGTACTCGAAACTAGTTGGTAGACTCATTTGATCTAGATTACCAACTTCCAGTGGATTATCAATTTCAAGTCACTATGTGTTCACAACACACATTCTCTAGTACAACGAACCCTTTGTCTCTAACTTACCGAAATGACAGATATGAGATTCTTTCCTTTATGAATGAAAAAAATATAGTATTCATTTGTTTCCAAATCCGGATTCATACTGTAGAGATACTGTAGAGATATTGTAGAGTACATATACCCTTTATACAAAAAAGGTATAATCTTATGTTGAGTCAGGTCCGTTAGTTGTACTCTTTGACTATGATTTTATGAGATTCGCGACTCTTTGACCATCAATACACACATCCTACGCATGAGTGAGCTAGTTCCGTTGGAACCAAAAATGAATCCCTTGAACTTCGACAGTCATGCTCCCAATACTCTGTCTCATCTGATAACATCCCACTCAGTATCATGGATCAGGAAACGTGTTTGATCAATCTTGTAGAGGATTACCTGGATTTGGAAACGTTAGTTCTCCGAACTAAGGGAAATGTCCTTTCGATGGAACAGTTTTGTCAGACCCTAGTTCGACAGAATTATGTCCTAGTTACGATTCAAGGACAAGATAACGGTAATAGATACATTCCAATTTCGTCCAAAGTTATGACTTATGGGCAATATGAGGAACTAGGAAAAGAATTGCAGATCGCGGATCTGATGAAGCTAGACTATGACCATGAGGATCTCCAATTGAATCATAAGACCTGTTCGAAAACCATTGCAGCATTTCTGCTTCATGTAGGATCGGAAGTTCATTGTGGTATCAATGTCTTTCATTTGATACCAGATCTCACAACCTCGCTTCCAACTCCTAAAGAATATAGACTTGAGATTCCAGAAAATATCTCTGCAGCGTTTCCAACAAAAACATCTTTATCTACAATCATAGTAAAAGCTCAATGGTCAACACTTGATGATTGCAGTTTCGATACTGGATTCATAAGGAAAGTTTCACAGGAGGAATGGAACGCATTCGTCGATCAGTACACAGAGATGTCGAGCCAATACTCACCGATACGCTGTTTCGACGGAAACATAGATATCGATCTAAATCATATCACCTTTGAAGTGATTATAGATCCAAAGGTCATTAAAGCCTTAGAAGATGCAGTGCTTTCACCGCAGAAGCTATGCGTGGGTTGCGATTTGATTGGATTGTTTAACGAATGTATTGAGTATATGAGACAGTCCATAAGATATGAACAAGAATACAAAGAGGAATGTGAACGGGACATGGCGTCGGAGATGGATGGTGAGACTTTTGATCGAATGCTCAGAGGTGGATACAATGAGGTCGATTCCGAATATGAACCGTCTACAGATGATTCCAAGGGTGATTCTGATGCAGATCATGAATAGCGATCTTAAACACATTAGTCCTAGGACTAATGTATTCTTGTTGACTCTAGGATGGTTTGTTTAACAATTCTTCTTGATGTGAAAGACTTATATGATAGCCTAAAAATATAAACCTCGTGGAGTATAGATACAAAAGGTTATAAATAAAAAATCGTGGGTTTCTACTCACACTCCCGATTTTCACGTTGTTTAACCCTATACTAGCCGAATGAATATGTACCGCGATTTTAGCGATTCTGCGATTTTTTGGCTTTTCTGACTTCTCATATCCATCTCACATTGCAGATTTTATATCAGAGTTGTCTAAGGAACACTCAATATTGCATCACAGTTGAATTGCTAGAGTTCTATACTGATCATTTGAGAAGTAGTTAAAATATGAATTCGGGTACTCGTTAATACAAGTATGTTGATGTCGATCGGTTCTAGTTGGTGAGATATGGATCTAATCTTGCAATATATAGATCGTGATACCAGGATTCAAAGGTGGGTTGGAAACTATTTGTTAATTGTGTTCCAGGATTTCGAGTTTTGAAAACGACTTCCATCGGTAATTTGGATTCCAAACCTGCAGTTTCGGGTGCCGGTCTATTCTCATACACGTCACCGGTAAGGATCTCTTCAATTGAGTAACTCGCCTTAAAAGGAAGCTGAACATTGTTTCGGATGAGATACCGCTTCAGCTTTTGTAGGTCTCTATTAGTATGTGGACGATGATCTGGCACCAATGTGTTGGCATTGGCATTAAACTGGAAAAGAAGAGTCGGATCTTCGATATTATCAGCAACATCACCAGCATTCTCAACACCTATATCTTCACCATCATTATCGCCCGGATCGGGTGGATTACCATAATCCACACCAAAGTAACTCGTCGTATATTCTTTCGGATTCTCACGTTTTAGATGCATATATGCAATATCTTTCAAATGCCTTAATAATGACCCTGCCGAATCTAAACTATTAGGGAAATAGTCATCGGTATCTATCAGGTCTTTTCTATTATACACATCGCTTGATCTATGAATTTGAAGAATAACTCTGGCTAATCCCGTGACTGAGTTATTCTTTAACTGGGAATAGCAAACTCTGGAAGGATCATAGCCAGGAATCGCCACATTGAAACCTCTTTTCATGTATTTCTTAAGTCGATAGCCATAATTACGACTTTGTCTTTCTGGATCGGCTAGATTATAACCTTTGAGTACAGCCCGTGCAAATCTCGGCATGCAGTAGAAGTTTTGTCCATCATAGGCCGCACAACAGCTGTCAATATCAAAACCTGAGATCACCTGAGCAATCGAATTATATAATCTAAGTATGATTTGAACTGTTATAGGAACTGACTCTTCTTGTATTGCACCGCGCCCAATTGTAATTGCATATTCCCCTCTAATAATAATACTGTTAGGATAAGAAGTTTGGAGATAGGTTAAAACTCGACGTACAGCATTCATGGCTCGATTAATGTCTTTCGTAATCAAGAAGAAATCGACATCGCCATGATAGCCGTCATGTCTGCAACGTACTAGAGTTGACGTAATACATCCCCCTGCAATCGTTAGATCCGTAAAGTCAAGCTCTCTGAACATGTTATGAGTCATTTCATGGAATCGATCGATTCGATCAGTATCACGAACCAGAGTCGGTTGTCTCAAGTCATGATCAACCCTAATCATTGGATACGTTGCCGTTTGATATATTAAAGGTGAAGGATGTCTTCGGCCTCTTGATTCTCGGCCGTACGGAGGTTGAAGCTCTTTTACCCATTCTGGGCGTGTGAATTTAGTGTTCGTGCCCAATATTGTGGTAACAAGATACTTGATGTCGTCGGCACGAAAATCGGTATCTTCGTTTTGATATAACATTTTACGAACCGTTTTCTCCGCATCAACCATTGCGAGATCCTCATCTGAAAGATTCAGATAGAACAAATCTTCAGTACTGAGAAGTGTCCGGTTCGTGAACTCATCCGGAACCGCCATATAGTTGGAAATTGTTCTAATATCATCAATATCTGATTCACTAGTGAATCGAGGCATGATGCCCGTTCGAATATACTTCATAACAACATTAAAATTATCAACGTTGCAATGTGAGAGATCATATACATCGTTTTTATTACGCAGATACAGACCTTCAAACAAACTTGCAAGAAAGCCCGATCGTTTTACGTATTCTCGTAATTCGGCCTCAGTATAAATTTGCTGAGACAGGAAATTCATAGACCTCAGATAAAAGATAACAACGTTACCTTCTAATATGACTGCTTTCTCCTCATGCATGGGAAGATGAGGGTCTAAATTCGCACCCTTCTTCTCTTCATTAGGGGGATCCTCCTCATCGAGGCCTACATCGCTTGGGACTGGTAGATTTCGAGGGGTATCCTCCTCGAAATCTACTTGATCACCAAGACTCGAAGTTCGTAGTGTCAGCGAACTTAACGGAATTGAAAGACTCGCGATGCGTGGAGATTGTGCAGAAAGAGCCAAAGGCGTCGACATTGATTATAAGGTTTATACAAGTTAACCCTTATAATCGATCAGCAATCAATTATTTTCCAACATCAGGTATTAACTCTTTTGTTCTTCACAATGCCATCTCTGTATAAGATGTACACAAATTTGACTGCCGTGACACTCCCAATAGTTAGCCTTGCGCCGCATATGCACACAAATCTGTGTTCCGCGGCAATCAATACATTGGCTAGCTATCCTGTAATGCAAACAAATCTGACTACCTAAACATTGCGTACAGTAGGCGGTTTCTCCTTATTAGGAGAATTAAACTCAATAACGCATAGCTGGTCGTTATAGAGAATAAGAATTCCATGATGATCCTTGTTAGTTAAAGATTCTAAATGTCGACTTATCCACAAATGTTTTCTTTGTCGGAGAGCTTCAGTCAGTAAATCGCTTAAAACGGATTTTCCAAGAGAATTAGGACTTATGGTGCAATTCTTCAAATGGTTTAACGCTAAAGATCATCCTCTTCCAAATGATCATATATGGAGGCTCTCGAGAGTTGTTCAGCAATAGACCTAAATACATACTTGTTCATTATCAAGTATGCAGACCCATAGTTCAAACATCTTAGTGTAACTATACTCCACCATTATTGTTAGAGTATAGTTACATCTGTAGTATTAAGTTCATTTTTATTAACAGTTATATCTTTAAGGATATAACTGTTAAGATAATCATTACCCCTTCGCATCTCTCGATGTCCATTTATTCTTTCTTAAATCTATTAAGTCTAGCAACATATACCGAATACGATTGCTGAGATTAACTCTGTCTACAATTATTTGTATTTGTTGAAAGTGTATATCGATCTGATGCTTTGAACGTAAAATATCCAACTGCTTTCCAACAGTTGTTAATAGTTTCGATAATGCTTCAAGATCTTCTTCATATTATTTGCACCTTTAATGAGATGTTGTATATCTGGTCTTTCTTAGGATCTTTTTCAAAAATATTAAAATAAATAGATCGCTCGATCGTAACTTATTTACCACGATTTATAAGGAATATATTACTAGAGAGATGCTATTGAATAGCATCTCAAACTTGATTAATAATCTTTCTTATGATCTGTTCATGCTCTATGGCTATTCTATCAATATCCATAAAATCATTATACGACTGTTCTCGATGAACTATACATCGAATACTTTCTACCATCCAAGACATATAATTAAACGTCTTAAGTAGTAAGATCTTTTCATTGGGTTCAGTAACAGATCTCACTTTTGCTTGAGGGAGAATATCTTGTAATGTACTCTTTATGTCCTGGATTATATCTATCTTTTTAGAATTAAAGTAGTAGATATTCAGAACACTATCTTCATAAGAAATATATAAAGCTTGTCCACATTCACCAAGCGTGGCTGATACAATTAGTTTTTGTTTTACATCTGGTACTCGGTAACTCATTTCGACTGATTTTTTGGATTGTAATTACAGTTCCCAAAATTCAATTATACATTAAGTTTACAAAGATACGCAGTTTATCTAGAAATATACCCTAATACCACATCACGTACTTATAAATCCAGAATTGAACACCAAATAGCGTCTTTTTTCTAATGAAAGATGGACGCGCTAGTAACAGGTTTACGAACTCCATCAACTGGACAGATATCTTTGAGCCTCAACTGTGACCTCGATAGATTCGTTACGAGGCTGTTCTCTGGAACACTTCCATTTGTTAACAAAGACACTTCAATCCGGGATGGGGCAATGATCCTCTGCGGTACCTTAACTGGTGGATTGGATGCATGGCTAAGGCTGTATGGCCTTCAAGAAGTCAAATTCGATATTGCTATCGACCAAAGACCAATAGTACCCTTATATGTCAACAAAGATCAAATCAAATTCTCTGCCGACCTTATTATTGCAGATACGCTGGTTCCCTTAAAAGGAAAATTATGCCAAGTTGAGGATGGCTCAAATGATACTCATTTTCAAAAAGGTGATTGGATTATAGCCTTTGATTTCATAAACGAAACAGTTACTCACATAGACATTTTGACACTTGTTAAAATGTTGAAAATTCTACCCCCTGATCGAAATGAGTTCTTTGGAATGCGTGGTTTAAAAAAACAGTTAAACCCCTGTCAAAATATAATACTTTTTAATTCTCGTTTGCATACAACACAATTGAGCCTCGAATTAATGATAGATACTTTACATATAAAACCTTGTCATATTACAATCACTCTTTCTAACACGATACTAAACGTCAGGTCCTGTTCATCGACTGCATCTCTAGACCACACTGTCGTAGGCTTTACAACCCAATTCAGTTTTACTGGCAAAAGTGTTATACATATTGGCAACTCCATTTTTGAACTGGATGGTATCTACACTTTCTACGAGATTGATAGTATGAACGCATCCCTCAACTGCTCAGAGATGACATGGGATAATGTTAAATACTTTTTACAAGGCCTCAATGATTTAGAGACCCGCAATCTCGATGAACTCACAAAAGAAATCATAGTAATTACAACACCTCTTACGTTGCAAGTCCGATGTAATATATATACAGATTCCTCTCTCCATCTGGGTATCACCGCTATCTCTCGACTTCAAATTCCAGACGGGCCTTGTTTAAATATCAATGCTAGTATAGACTTAGAGTTACTTATGATAAAAGGCCAGGCAAATTATACGGATTTGAAGCTTAATCAAATAGTTGTTGGACCTAGCTTGCCTGAGTCACTGGCCTTACTAAATATTAATCACTTGTCTGTTTCTGTATATTGGCCTTCTAACTATGAAATTTATGTAAAGTTAAGTGATCTTGAAATCCTAGGTGGCCCCCTTATTACAGACGTTAGTGCCCACATTACAAATGTCTCTGAAGATGATTCACAACAACTAAATATCAAATACTCAGGAAATATCTTCGGATCTGATCGTCGGATTCATGGCAGGTATAAATTCAATCAACCATGGATATTGGAAGGGAAAATCAAAAATCTAGAGATTGGGTCTACTAATTTATATCTTCCAAAGGTCGTACATAATGTGGTTCAAAATTATATCTCTAATCCCATACTTAGCAACATTGAGCTCTCAATTGAACTGAGCCAGAGATTGTTTCGATTTAGTGCACAAGCTGAGATAGAAGGGATTCCTATTAAGTTAGCGTATTGCCCTCAGACGAGATTACATGTTCCAATAGGACGCATCTCTATCGAGATCATAAACGACGAGAGTCCTAGTGACTGTCTACAAAGGCTAATTAACGATATATATCCAAACATCACTGACGGTAAAAGGAGAATCATCTTAAATCTCCCATTAACTAGTTTATAGTTTTTGTTGCTGATATCAATTGTTCATAGTCGTACAGTGATTATAAGTCACTATCACTATCTCCTATATTTGACTCATGAATTCTAATAACATAAGGTACTCTAAGTAGAGTCTGCAATAGGACACGCTGTATCTAGAACTCCATTGATATAAACATTGAACGTTGTTGTAGTGTTGTTATATGTTACACATACATGAGTATAGCTACTGGTATTGAAATTAATAGTTGTATTTGTATAATATGTCTGAGTGCCACGATTATTTTGTCGAATAGAGATCTGTTTACCATCAAATCAATCGTATCCTGAATTTGCATATCACACAATTATGTGATATGTTTGGAATATAAGGAATCTGACACCAAATCTGTATATTATGGTCACTTTGAATATGGTTTAGTTAGGAATATTTTAAGAATGGGCAAATGGAGAAGGGTTTGATAAAAATTAGTCTTGGTGATGCGCTGCTGTGTGATTACCAGCGTTCTGACTATTTTCAATTACTGTAAGGTGTGTTTTGTATTTTTTTAATATAGACAAATTCTTTTAAGAAATTTGGTGACGTTTAATCTCGATTTCACTATTCCTAAGATATAATAGATGCCTTGTAGCCCATCTAAGTAACCATTTGTCATTATTGGGTATGCTTGATTTTGACTCACACCACCCAGATCTTATGTTTTCTGGTGTAGAGGGTCCAGGGCACAGGTAACGCTCTTTTGAATCTAACCGTAATTTCCGAAGTATGTCCCAACCATTTGGAGTCTCTAGTTTCCAGATAACATTGCTTGTACGATATTTCATCTTGATACTGAGCATATTATGAACGTAATTCTCCACGGTGATCGTTTTTGCCAAACCGCTACGATGATCATTTAATAGTTTTTAAGATCTTAAAAGTCGAGTCTCTATCGGATTGAGAGTTTGCGAATTGCATAAGGATTGGATTACGGTGTCAATGCGATCCAACTCAGTAGAGATTTTTTCGACGATAGATTTCTCTTATTTGTGGGTCATAGTAAAACTGTAAAACTAAGACAATGTGTGCGTTCAATTATAAACTTCCTTAAAGGAGCTGCGGAGTGTTCAAAGTATAAAGTTTAGAGGGTTACCCTCCATATAGATTTAAAAACTAAATTGGAAAGTATCAGGAAAAAACCCACGAAGTTCGGTACACATCCCAAACATGAGTTTAAAGCTTATAAAGATACCGTGTTAGTAACTCTCAAGATTTAGTCATCGAGATCGACAATCGTAACGTCTCAGTAATTCAATGAAACTGATATTCCAACTTAAACTCGCTTCCGTTACAAATGGCACAAGCTATTGATCCTCTTGTAGATATCCGGGTTTGGAGACTCCGAAAGCCTGATTATGATAGTTACGAGGTTCCATCAGATATTTTGATGGTTCAGTCTTATTCAGTGTCTAAGTCTCGATTAGACCTGATGCAGATTGAAGAATTCCTAAAGATTATTAAGAGACATCTTCTGTACAGTTCGGTTCACAAGGGTAAATTTCTAGGTCTTACAAATGGTCAGCATATAACTATTGACCCCAAAGGTCTGGACCCTAAGACCCATTATGAAGTTCATATTGAGTATATGAACAATGATCTTGATCAGTTGATAAGTCGAATCGAGGTTAAAAAAGCGGAATTACATCAGAAATACTTACTAAGAATGACGCCTTTAATGATAAATCGACTGGCTAGAGATCTAGCATGGAGTAGTGATGCTATTGAAGGAACCACAATTGATAAAGATAAAAGCAAAAGTTTTAATTTGGAACCCAATAGTAATGTTGATGTGTACCAGGACCTTGACGATGATCATAAGGAGTATTTTGCCCATTATCATGTCGTCAAAGAGCTACTACTGCCCTTAAAAGACGTACTTGATAAACGACTCGATGTAGCTTTTATGAAAGACTTACATCGTCGTCTAAAGCTTGCTAGCCTTAAACCTGAAGAGTATGGAGAGTATCGTCGAACCAAAGTTGTTATTTCAGGTGCACCTGATCCCGGATTTACCGCATGGGAGGAGATTCATGATGCGTGCGAAGCAATGTTTATTGAGCTTTACACCAAGTCGTTTGAAGATGTGATAGATCAAGCCGTCTGGCTCCATTATACTTTTGTGCAAGTTCATCCATTCCGAGACGGTAATGGTCGAGTATCTAGATTGTTGATGAATGCGATTCTAATTCAAGGTGGATACCCATTAACATCGATCCAACCAGGAGTTCGAGATCTATATTTCCGAAGTTTAAGAGTTGTGAAGATTTTTCGAGCCAGGCAAACAATGGCCTTATCACAAAACAAAGTTCTCACAGGGATGCCACCAGAATTAGGACTCTTGAAAAGAATTGTTGCAGAAGCCGTTTTACGAGCTTTAGACATTGCATTACACGGGAAGATTGTATAAATGAATTCATATTACATTAGATGTAATATGGTATAACTGGGATTTTAAACCTAACGAACTCGAGAATGACAAATACGAAAAATATCAACTCAATCCATATGACATTGGAGTTATTCCTCATAAAAGCAATCCGTGACTCGAGAGGTCTCAGGGTTAAAGATTGTATCACTATCTATTAGTGATATAATTATCTTATAAGATCCATTTACCATCTTTCCAAAGGTCTATAGATCTAAATCTCGTAACTCAAAAAAAACTCTATTAATAGATAATCCTAACATCGAACCAACATGTCATATCGAATTAATCATTCATAATCCGTTTAATAATAAGGGTCTTCAACAACAGACGTCAAATATCAAGCACCCTCATTCACGATTCGGAATAACCAACAGTTAAGTTCGCAGTGTATTCTCATACCTCAAAACCAAATCCATTCCAGAGACAAAAACTCCGTGCCCACCTACTTTAGCGATTTTGTTACTCAAAGATGCACATTTAATGATCCCTGATGGAGAACGATAACAACCCAATTGTATGAGACATATGAACGATAGAGGAAAAATAGTAATGCGCCTCCGTTGAGTAGAAATACTATTGGTGGATATCTAAAGAGTTATAATGTCATATGTAAACCAATTAACGTGACTTCTTATTATATGGGTCTAAAGATACGATCTTTTAGGCGTTACTAACTAAGACTAGATTTGATGTGCTGAATGTTAAATGCGGTCTCGCACATGTTATATTTTTGATGAGCTCAATATTTCTTTGTTGTTCTTGATCGTGTTATCGTTAGATTTGATGCCGAAAGTGATTATTGACGGAGTACTTTTTTTTTCATTTCAAATGGATTTCTTATTTTGTATTGGTATTGTATTTACAGCGGTAGTAGCATTTGTCATATCTGTGCTTTTTTTGCCGCCAATCGTCTTCGGGTATGAGTTAGGATGTTGCCAGAGACGGCACGGTAAAGACGAATCCGACAAGGAAAAAATCAAGGATCATCCAGTTCCGGATGACGACAAATTGGAGCGACAGCAAGAACCGGGTGATCAAAAAATAGATGAGAAGCCGTTATCTTCCAACGACGCACATCGGATCGACGCGCCGTCCGAAGAGTACAAACTCCTTAAACAATCGACTGTCAGTCATTCTGAGCTCTCAGATATCCAGTCGATAAAATATCGTGGTATATCAATAAACAATGTGGATTTCAGTATCTTTGAAATACTGGAGATTGCCAGGGCTGTTACAGCTGAGAAAGAGGAGATGGTTGAGCAGAAACACGTTGATATCATCCCCATTGAAACTAGCCCGTTAGCAAAAATGGGTCTACATCGTGTTCTACAGGAAAAGACTGTTGATATACTCTTTGAAGATTTTAAGAAGATCCCCGTGACTCTCAAATTCGATACTCCCGATAAGTGGTTTAGCTGTGCCAAACAATTTGATCACTATTGCCGTAATAAGGATCTTCACCTAGATACTAAGGGTTTTTGGTTTAATATTTGTGGCCGTTTACTTAATGTCCAAAGAGCCAATGCATATGTTTCCGACCATGGGCCGATAAGTACCGCGTTAGAGCTAACCGTCCAAAATACAGTTTCACCTCTTATATTCAATGAGAAGATGGTTGAGCACAATACCGTAATGCAGGAGTTGATTGATAAAGCTTTCTTTCTTGCAAATGCCGGTCATATTAGTCACCGCGCAAAAGAAAAGTTAAAGGGTATAAATACAGTAGAGGCGTTGAGATTGTTGATTGGTGGAATAGATTCGAAGAGCTCAGGAGATCAAAAAGAAGGTAACGATTTGAAAGGATCCGGAGAACCTGAGAAATCTAAGCCTCTATTTATAGACAAGATACTTCTGAGACATCTTAGAAGGGTAAAAACGTTAGAAGAACTTAATGATCTAAAAAACGGAAATATCCTAGGGGACGAGGCCGAGCGTCGTAAGTATAAAACCATATATGATAAGCATGAAAGTAACGCTACACCAGAGATAGAACGGCTAAAAAACAGACTAGAAGATCAAGGAATATCGGACCCTATTATAATGCCGGGTATAACAGATTATGGGTCGTTAACTAAACATCTCGAAAACAGTACGAATTTTATTACGAATGTCACGGCCTTAAGACAGCAGATCGATGCCTTTAGACTCAATAATGGCAGATCACTCCTCGAGTTTGCACAGGAGATGAACGAGAAAGATGATTCAAAACCTCATTCAAATACGGGTGATGTTCTCCGTGCTACTGTACTGCTAATAGCCATACATGCTAGTCTGTGCAACGGTGAAAGCAAGTTCCTGTATAGACATACAGGATTTGGAACTACTGAAGGACCTTCTTACCAGCAATTTGAGAAATCTTTCACAGAAGCGCGCCTGTATGACAAATACCGAGACAAAGTTCTTGCTGAAACGATGCGAAAAATCTTATTAGGTCATTGTGTTGAACCAGAGGGTTTCCCTTGCTTGGCATTAACGATGTTCATGTCGGAGGTGGCCCGCAATCGAGTCTCATTTCTGAGTGGTTTAATGTGTCTTGACATTATTGAGAATGGCACGAGCGACGATACTACCAAACCAATGTTTAAAAATATGCTAATCCATCCGTATATCGACACACAAAAGAAGATAAAGGACCTTTACAATAGAGGTCATCCACCCCATAATGTCGGTGGATTCTTCCCTATGGCGCATACTAGCTCTTACACAGATGTAAGAAAAGAGGAAGTCAAGGTGAGCAGGAAAGATAATGAGGCATTGAAGCTAACCCGCCAATTAGAAGGTCAAATATTGTTGGTGTGGTTGAAGATGGCATTGGGTCAACATCATCAAACCTTCAAGGTCGAGCTTATAAAAGATACTAAAATATATAAGGACTCTGATTCTGTGTATACAGCAATTAGTGCTTCTGAAGAACCACGCAAAAGCAAGGCGATGGTAGAAGTGGAGAAGAAGATTGGTGAACTAGAAAAGGACATCGAGCAAAAAGAGAAATCAAACAAGATAAAGAGTCTTGAGAGACAGAACAACAAGCTTAAGGGCGAAAAACGCGAGCTTGAGAAACTTACAGCTAAAATGCAATTCATGGAGGAAGTAATTAAGCCATTATTTTGTTGCAGAATAGGAACGTTCAGCAATTGCAAAGATTTCTCATCACCTGACATACAAAATACTCATTTAAACTTATAGAAGTCTGAAACCAACATCTGTCTCTATTATCACTTAGTTTCTTTAGTCTGGCATTTTTAGAAACTTTAGATGGCTACTGGTACATTAAGCTAATTCAAATCCTCTTTACGTCAAGAATTCCAGATCTTCAGTAGATATGAGGTATATGCGACAAATCTTTCAATTGTCAGAGATTTTGATCCTGTGGACGACTAATAGACAATAGAATATCTATGGTAATGGATGAGATTAGCGGGTTTTATAATTTATGGTCTATTTCAGAGCACCGTAATGCAATATTCAGAATTATCTGTATTATTACAGTAGTGAGAACTTGAAACATGGGGTAACTATCGAAACTAAGATGAATGATTAAAATTATAAACGATGATATCGTGGTTTATGATTAGGCCGACTGGACTAATTATGATACTTTGAATCGTAGTTTCATAATTTTGATTTTAGCTCTATGATTCCGAAATTCATTAAAGTTTCGATATGAACGTACGTAGTCACGAAGAGCTTCTCAGTATAATTTCACAGAAAAATGGTAGACTAGTCGATATCTATGTTAATGCAATTAAACCTGTCACTATAGATTGTGGTGCAGGTCACCTGTTCACTGAAATCCCATTTAATATAAAAAGCGGGAAATGGTGTTCCCGTTGTCCGCTCGGTGGATCAAGATATGTAGATAAGATCTCAATGATATTGACCGAATTGGACATTCCGCATATTAAAAAATATAGTTTAGCAGACGCACCATCCATCTCTTATGATATAGCTATTGAGATGGATCCCGTTATACTTATAGACTATGATAAGTTTGAATGTTTTAGTGTGGAAGGTGAGGTTTTAGACAGATCAACCAAAAGACTTCAGACTCTCATCACCGAAAAAGTAAAAGCCGCATTAGACAGTGAATGTCGAATAATTAGAATCGATTTCGATCTACTCGAAAATAATATTAATGAGACTCGAAATTTTATCTGTGACTCACTCTCAAGTTCAGACGTCTTATGTTTGAGTCAAAAAGAAAAATATTGGTGGTTAAGTTTAGCAGAAATTACAGAAGAATACCCTCCAGCTCTACCTAATTTAGAAAATCTAAGAATTACTCCTTCCAGCTCACCGAGTTTGTCTCCACTATCTTCACCATTAGCCATGTCACTTTCATCAATTGATGAAAGAAAAACAGATGACACCGAAGTCCCAGTACCGGCAGGTATGGGAAGTGTCGTAGCCTATACGAGAGTAAGTACGACTGAACAGAGCGAAAAAGGCTATTCCATGGACAGTCAAGAGGAGAGGATACGAGACTACGCTAAATTTAAGAACTTTATTGTTCGTAAAGTCTATAGAGACGGAGGTATCAGTGGGTCAGAAATGAGCAATCGCCCAGGATTGGTCAAAATGATGCAAGAACTTAGGGCCCGAGATCATGTTGTTGTACTCTCGTTAAGTCGTTTGGCTCGGAACCTAGAACAAGCTATTAAAATCGAACGTGAGATCCGTGAAAAGCGAGCCTTTCTTGTGGCTTTAGATTTAAATATCGATACCCAGACTAGTATTGGAAGGTTGATATTTCAGGTTATCTCAAGTGTCTCAGAGTTCGAGAGAAACCAGACCAGTGAACGTACATCTCTCAATTTAAACTATTTGTCATCACAAAAGAAGCTGCGCCCAAGACCTCCTTTCGGTATGAAATCTCCTGGAAAAGGGATGGATTTTGTCAGAGACGAGGAAGAACAGAAAGTCATTAGCCGAATTAGAGAGATTAAAACCCAAAACCCTACGATCACTCTAGCCAGTATGTGTAAACAACTAGAAAAAGAATTGCTCCCTTGTAGGAAGTCCAAGAGGTGGTATAGTAATAGGCTCAAAATCATCATGATTCAGAATCAAATCATTGAGGAGTAAATTGTCTATTACAGTTTCTCTCCTTCGATTGAGTAGAGCTCAATAATCACACTTCTTATAATAGAAGTGTAAATGATAATGAAAACTATGACTCTTGTATATATGATGTCAACTCAATATTTTAAAGATTGATATGTCGGTTGTTAAAATAAGAGGATGTCGATTATGATTCCATTTAACATTTTCGTTCCTTTCTGTATTAAAAGTGAGAAAACATACCCTATTCTATACTTACTTCAAATGTCCAAACCTTTTAAAATGGTATGTTTATACTGTCGAAAAAACGACCCACTTCCCAACAATACCTGTTGTCTCAAGTGCATCAATGCGAATATAAAACGAACAGATAGTTCAATTCCTAGGGGAAGTCTAGGTGAACAAACTCTCAAACATATATTAAACTACTTATTAATAAACTATAAAACGGAACATGTTTTCGAGGACTTACGGACCCATCGTTACGATATCTATATCCCAGAATTAAAATTCGTAATCGAATATGATGGTGAGCCACATTTTCAACTAATTCCTAAGTACCACAAAACAGTTCAAAGTTTTGAGAAACATCAATTGGGAGATTACACAAAAACTCTTTACATTAAAAATAAAGCTGATCATATGCTATTACGTATAGACTATACATTGTTAAATAAAGTTGAAGAACTCAAAATCGCCATATTATATTGCCTTATTAGTCAAAAAATCATTCCTATCCATGATAGTTCTCCTATATTAGCAATAAATCCTGAGATGTATACACACATACAAAGAATAGAACCTATAATATCTAAGATGCAGACTCTGATACATCAAGTACATATAACTATGGAATATAGAGCATTTATAATATTACGACCATCAGCAAATATCACTCAACTATATGAGTTTCTGTTCGACTTAATTCCAATAAAAGCTCAAACAGCTCAGATTGAAGAGTTTAAGCTTTTGAAAACCGAGAACCAGAGACTTAGGAATCATGTCTCTATTCTCACAGGGTATACTTCCATTCTTAAGAAATATGTTGATAGTCAGAAACCCCATTATGAACAATTAGGATATGAATTACAGCAATTCTTAAGTCATACCTCGACATCTTAATGGGGAGGGTTACATTTAAAAGTGTATCCAACAAAGTTCTCATCTCATAGTTCTAGAGCGAGAACAACAATACGATCTTCGAAGACCACAAAAACTTGGGTCACACGTCTCTATCAACAGTGCAGGGCCACATTCGAAACAAAGAACTACTAGAAGACAACGTCTCTAACGTAATATTTAATTGAAGTACACATTAATTTTTATATAATATGTTCATATGTCCTTAAACTTAGACGCATGGATCTTTCCTTTCAAGTATATTTAAGCGCGTTTCAAACATATTTAAACGCCTTTCAAGCATATTTAAACGCCTTTCAAGCATATTTAAACGCCTTTCAAGCACATTTAAACGCCGTTTTAAATAAATATTTTCTAATCTAATCTCCATGTTATTATCGGGTTCAATTGGCTCATCTTTCAATGTTAATGCATCATGGCTGATAGTACTGTCATCAATCTTAAATGACTCATCGTCTCCTATTGATGAATTAACATTATCATTATCTAATAACTCCGATTCTGATGAATTATTTAGCTGTTTTGAACCAAAAGAGAAATTACCCTCATTACAGATCGTACGCACTGCCAATGACGATGCTTTATCTTCTAGAGTAGTACCTAAAACTTTTCCGCTTTTAATAACACTAACACATTTGGCAATATCGAGTATCGCTAATTGTCCCTGGTGTCCCAATTTATTACCTCCATTACATTTGTTGATTAATTGTGTAATGTATCTATATTTATTTGGCTTAATACTATTGTTGACTATTCTATAGTGATCGTTACTCATATGTGCTGTATACATCGATGAAAATACGCTCACTTGATTTGAAGTTTCAACCAGTGAAGCAATCCGCCTGATGTATCTCAAAGTCATTATGTTATTTACACCATATAAGACCTTAAAGATAAGCCCAACTGCTCCTCCAACTATGGGAATTGCTTTCGATGATGATCCGATAGTATTTATTATAATGCCTTTAGTGTCTGGATTCATACTGATCAGACCGGTACTCAGCACTCTAGCAGCGCAGATTAGCTCATCAAATCTGGATCTAAGCGTTACACGATATTCTTTAGATTTATATTTCTATAAAGCAAAGAAACCTTCTAGTAATCCACAAATTTCAAAAATGCGAAGAACGCGATGGATTTAATCTAGAAACTATGAGGAAGGTTAAGCTCAATGAAATGTCTATAGACAATAGAGAACTCTCCCGAGTTCCAGAAAGAATTAATCAATTTAAATTAAGAATTGTAAGTTGACTCGACTAATATTCAATATCAGACAGGTACATTAGAAAATATATGTGCCATTTTTTATATAGTCTTAAGAATCAGATGTTACTATATCAAGATTGAAAATGAAATTACACATCTCAAACCGAAAAAGAATCATGCCAATCACTCATGGAATCGAAAATTGTCGCGGTCACTATTCATGTACTCGAGGTACCAAATACGATTATAATCTGAATGATGACGCTCAGAAGCCTATGCTAAACCTGGACGACAGCAATATGCTATCGTCAAAAAGTTCCAGTCGAGGTCAATCTTGTGGCGAAAATTCGCGTTCGGATCGCATGAGTAATGGCCGGGTGGTACGAATCATGAAATAGGACAATAACATGCTTGATGCAGATCATGCATGCATATAATGACATATATGTATTGGTTAGATAAAAACCTATATTAACAACCATATAAATATATACGATATTACTCAGGGCAATAATAGATAATTTCTGGTTCTAAAAATAGAGTAGCGATCGAGAATTTCTTGAAAATCCATATGACATACAAATTTTCTAGGCTTGATGATGGACCAAAACTGCTTGAAAATCTGGTGTGTGAGTCTCAAACCACAAATTTTTTAATTGTGGTTAAGTTAAAAGTTACTTTTGTAAAATGTGTGACTTGAAGCATTTCACACGTGAATAATGCATAACTCTAAAAAATGACTTAACATTCCCATCTCTAAATGCGATTCAACATTAATGGCATTTAAAGATAATAAACTTTAAACATTACTAGGTACAACAAGATTTAACTCTTATAAACTTGTGTGTGGCCATCTTTTAAGCGAAATTCAAATTATTAACCGGATCTTCGAGCTTTTAATAACTGGATCAGCTACGTATATAATTTACTAAAACAGATCCATTACAAAATTGACATCTACTAGCTATTCAATAAGCTTAAACTCAAATGGATCTTGCGCTAGATTTCATAATTAAAGATACTCAAGGCCTCAACCAAGGAAGAGGTGTCTTCATACAAAACGACTGCCCTATTCACAAAAAAATTGTTTATTACGACGGTTTCCATACCAATAAAGTTCATCTCAACAAACGTGAAAAGGAGTATGCCCTCAAGATGGAGCGACCAGGATGTTCACGGTATATTATCGGTTATGATATTCCTAAGACTAAAGCAGGAATAGCTCAACTTGTAAATGATTTCTCATATCCAGTACTAGAGCTAAACTTTGGGCAAAATCTAAATCTCATTACTACACTTGAGACCATTATTCAGGCCTTCTGGATATATGTCCAATCGAGTACTGCATCAGAGAATATCAGTATCTCACTAGATAGCGAGTGGTACCAGACAACCAAAGAATTAAAGAATGGTGATGAACTGTATCTCCATTATGGAGTTGAATATTGGATTGAATGGTATATTGGCAGGTGCGGGATCGATTTAGCGCAAGCTCTAATTGTTTTTGAAGGGTTATATTGTTCAGTTTTTGTCAAATCAAGTAAAAGGCTCCGAGACTCTATATCCTCGGAAGAAGATTTTCAAGCCTTACAACTGTATGAAGTTACAGATGCAATAATTATCGGCCCTATGAGGGAAATGACTACAATCTCGGTCGAGGAACTACTAAATACAACTTTTGGGAATAACTCCTTTGATGCTATTAAAGAAACTCTCTTAAACCACCGAAGACCCAGCTTATATACATTGGAAACATCGGAATACTATAACATGGGAGAGTTTGAATTGGAGCCGCACCTAAGTAATATCTCCCCTATAGAACTACATCACTCAGAAGAGGGCATGCCTAAATACACCCGATCCGAACAATGGAGATCATGCATTTAATCTTTTTGGTATCACACGAAAGGACGCCTGTAGCCTCATCATCAAAAAATCTCTCAGCAATAAGTCATCTTCTACTTCTGCTTTAGGCAACAAGTCTTTTATTGAGTACTTAGTTCAAGAAAAAAAGATGAAAAAGGCCACCATATTAAATCGGTTTAACAGCTCTATAACGGATTTAACTGTTGATAAAGCGTACATTATTTACGATGTTAGTTACAAGAGAGTCAATGGTGGTTGGCCTCATCCCTGTGTATTACAAGCACTTGCACATATTCAATGTATATCTCGGTGTTTATTTAGTGATCAAAAACTGATACCACATCCGCAAAAACAAATCTCGAGATATGTTTTTCCAGAGGTTGAGGAACGTGTTGATTTATTGTTTGTAAGAAGAGATTATTTTGAGTGCTTGGTAATTACAGAAATTGGAAGTCAGAAGGATTTTCAGGTTATTTATCCACTTCAGATTGAGAACATCTCTAGGCATTCAGGACTCTAAGATACAAATCCATATTGAAGGCTCTGAGGCAGAACAACAATGGATCCCTAAGTTACTAGAAAGAACTGCAAGATGTTATAAACGAAGATACAATCGCTAGAGACGAAGCTATTTGCGTAAAAATCCTTTTTCAGAC
>CAWUHI010000211.1:0-2500 GCA_963921925.1 Sphagnum tenellum | reverse complement strand
GGGACCCCGGGACTCCGCCCCGCGGGAGTCGCCCGCGAGTCGGGAGTCCCGCGCGCGCCCGCGGGAGTGGAGGGTCTCGGGGACCCCGGGACTCCGCCCCGCGGGAGTCGCCCGCGAGTCGGGAGTCCCGCGCGCGCCCGCGGGAGTGCAGGGTCTCGGGACTCCGCGCGCGGCGGCCGGGAGAGAGTCGAGGAGCCCGGGACTCCGCCCCGCGGGAGTGGAGGGTGTCGGGACCCCGGGACTCCGCGCGTCGGGAGTCCCGCGGAAGTCGAGGGTCTCGGGACCCCGGGACTCCGCGCGCGGCGGGCGGGAGAGAGTCGAGGAGCCCGGGACTCCGCCCCGCGGGAGGGGAGGGTCTCGGGACTCCGCGCGTCGGGAGTCCCGCGCGCGCCCGCGGGAGTGGAGGGTCTCGGGGACCCCGGGACTCCGCCCCGCGGGAGTCGCCCGCGAGTCGGGAGTCCCGCGCGCGCCCGCGGGAGTGGAGGGTCTCGGGGACCCCGGGACTCCGCCCCGCGGGAGTCGCCCGCGAGTCGGGAGTCCCGCGCGAGTGGAGGGTCTCGGGACCCCGGGACTCCGCGCGTCGGGAGTCGAGGGTGTCGGCACCCCGGGACTCCGCGCGCGGCGGGCGGGAGGGAGCGGAGCGACCCCGGGACTCCGGGCGTCGGGAGTCCCGCGCGCGCCCGCGGGAGTGGAGGGTCTCGGGGACTCCGCCCCGCGGGAGTCGCCCGCGAGTCGGGAGTCCCGCGCGCGGCGGGCGGGAGGGAGTCGAGGGGAAACAAAGAAGAAAAAGAGAAAAGAAAAAAAAAAAAGAAAGGGGGCGGAAAAGGCAAGAGTGGATGCAGCACCGGGACTTCCCGGGAGGTCACCCATCCCAGTACTATTCCGGCCCAAAGGCGCTTAACTTCAGAGTTCTGATGGGATCTGGTGTAGTAGCCTTGGTTTGACCGCATCACAGGCAAGGGCGTTCGCCGTCCCTGTTTGAGCCGGACCGCTGCATAATGTTTCATTTACGTCGCAAAGTATCCCAACAAATACAAAAAAACTCACATTATCAAAGACAAATTTATAGCCCCAATAATGGCTAGCAACTTTGAGTCGACTTCATTCCATGCTTTCGTTTTGATTTTGCTTGGACTACAAGGACATAGGGCTAGGTGTATTTAAGTGTGCGAATTCACAACAAGAAGGGGTAATCAATTTACAATTAAGAAACACAATATTTATAATGCAAATGATATACAACAATGGGATATTCAAAGCTCATACGTATTGGACTTGCAATGGCAAAAGTGTACAATATATGGGTGGGTTTAGGGTAAAACGTGCCTCAACAATTTGGTTCATAAACATTGGGTGGGGTCATCGGGTTGTGATTTCCTCTCATTGAAATTTGAAACGGGCTTGAATTTGGTTCGCAACGGATTGAAACCAAATTGAATCTACTTGCGTTGAGGAAAGGATTGAATAGTTAGGCCTACAATGTTACACTTGTCGAGTTCATCTTCGTACCATTCCACCTTACACGTACATGTTTCATGCAAACCAGTTCCAATCATCATCTCCATTGGAGTTCTTGTGCGCCCGGAGCTCCTTCATTAGACCTCCAAAGCCTCTTGTTGGCGGCCCGGGCTATTCTTCCTCCTCCCATCACTCTCTACGTACATGCTTCTCTTCTAAAAGCCAACAAAAGCTTCCATTTCAACTTCCACAACAGGTCAGCCAGGGTTTACGGTTCCATTTCAACTCTCACCACAGGTTTAGGGTTTAGGGTTTAGGGTTTAGGGTTTCGGGCTTCCACTTCAACTTTCACCACAGGGGCAGGCCTTGGGAGTCGAGGGTCTCGGGACCCAGGGACTCCCCCCCGCGGCGGGAGTCGAGGGTCTCGGGACCCCGGGAGTGCGGGACTCCGCGCGCGGGCGGACTGCGGGAGTCCGGGACTCCGCCCGGGGGCGGACTGCGGGAGTCCGGGACTCCGCCCGGGGGCGGACTCCGGGAGTGCGGGACTCCGCGCGCGGGCGGACTGCGGGAGTCCGGGACTCCGCGCGGGGGCGGACTCCGGGAGTGCGGGACTCCGCGCGCGGGCGGACTGCGGGAGTGCGGGACTCCGCCCGCGGGCGGACTGCGGGAGTGCGGGACTCCGCCCGCGGGCGGACTGCGGGAGTCCGGGACTCCGCCCGGGGGCGGACTCCGGGAGTGCGGGACTCCGCGCGCGGCCGGACTGCGGGAGTGCGGGACTCCGCCCGCGGGCGGACTGCGGGAGTGCGGGACTCCGCCCGCGGGCGGACTGCGGGAGTCCGGGACTCCGCCCGGGGGCGGACTCCGGGAGTGCGGGACTCCGCGCGCGGCCGGACTGCGGGAGTGCGGGACTCCGCCCGCGGGCGGACTGCGGGAGTCCGGGACTCCGCCACTCGGGAGAAGTATTTTTGCCATTCGGATGCTGTCTCCGCGGAGCGTCGCAGAGTATATATTAAGGGGGAGTGGTTGCGTGAGTCGGGTGCGT
>CAWUHI010000209.1:0-16393 GCA_963921925.1 Sphagnum tenellum | reverse complement strand
AATAAGAAATTACAGGACACAGCGACCGAAGTATTGCAAACAATTAACAGAGATACATAAGTGCACCACACGAGAAAGACGTTCGGAATATCTGCTGCGGATAATGGGCGCATGTTGCTTAGATTATCAGGCAGAGAACATATGTCAAGAGAGATAGAATCTCAAGAGGAATTGGAGTGTGAATACTAATTACCGATTTGCACATAAACGTAGTTCTCTTTCGTTTATGATCTACAAACATACACATACACACACACATCGTTGTTTGCATAGGATTTCCTATGAGAGACTGATCTAGTTCTTTTTTTGTGTTTTGTTGCTCTACATACACATAAGCACGCACATCTTCATCTCATCAACATCAACAGTTCTTCTGATAGCAAACGAGAGAGACACCAGGTGCTCTACCACCGTCACGTCTGTTATTCTTCGTCTTGTCTATAACAGCCCGGATGATGACTGTCTTTGGCAGAGTTTATAATGAGTATAACGTCATAAATCTTGCATATATACATAGGGCAAAACGAAAATAATTGGGTGAGACATACGTGCGTCAGCGTTATGCAAGAATCTGAACTAGCTGCCCCCATGGTGCTAGCACCATAATCCTCATCCATCACTTCCCGTTGTGGATAAAGGAGGACACCTACTGATTTTTCTCGATTGGCAAGTAGTCGAAGTAAACATGTATAGAAGAAGAAAAAGTCATTAGCAAATGATACACAATCAAGATTTGGTTTTATTGATGGCAAACAAAAATTGATTGATTATTTTTTTTTTGCAGTGGACAATTTGCTGTTGTCAAACGTGTACGTGAAATAAGTACAAACCATGAATATGCGGCCAAATTTGTACGCAAGAAAAAAACTATTGCCGGTAAACGTGGTCTCAAACGTGAGGAGATTCTACGTGAAGCGGATATTCTCGATGAATTAGCACCGCATCCGAATATTATTGAACTTCATGCTGTTTTGGAAAATAAGCATGAAATAATCTTGGTGCTTGAATTGTATGTTCGAACAAAATATGATTTCGTTCAGGGAGAAAAAACAAATATTTATTTTCCAGAGTCGACGGTGGTGAACTCTTTCATTATATTGCCGAAAAAGATGCATTGAGTGAAGAAGAAGCAGCTAAATTTCTTCTACAAATTCTCGAAGGTCTCCATCATATGCACGAGAAAAATATTGTACATCTCGATTTGAAGGTATTTGAAACAAAAAAAAATATTTTACATATATCAAATGAACCTTTTCTCTGTAGCCAGAAAATGTGATGTTACTTGAAAAAAATTAAACACAAATAAAAACCATCGATTTCGGGATTTCGAGAAAACTTCGACCCAATGAATCGACAAAAGAAACTTTCGGCACGCCGGAATTCGTTGGTAAATGTTCTGGAATTTTGATATTCATTTCTTTTATATTTATTCATATCTAGCTCCCGAAGTAATCGCTTTCGAACCAGTTACATTGGCAACGGACATGTGGAGTATAGGTGTAATATCTTATATTTTGTAAGTGACTGACAAAGTGAAGAAAAAAAAGAATTTTGTTTATTTTCAATTTAGACTTAGTGCTGCTTCACCATCTCTCGGCAATACAAATCAAGAAACATTTGCCAATATCCAGCAAGTCGATTATCGTTTCGATGAGGAATTCTTTGCCAATACCAGTGATTTGGCTAAAGATTTTATTCAACTTCTTTTTGTCAAAAATCCTCGGTAAGAATTCAAATTTGCCGCCTGCCAGTCGTAGTCATACCGAAGAGAAGAATCTATTCGCTTGTGAAAACATAATATTGGACAAAAAAAGAAAACAGGAAAAGTGGTTTTTATATAAGTGATCAATATTCTAGTGTAAATATAGATTGCCATTGTCAAAGAACTACTGGCATATCTAGGATATCACATGACAAATTCTCAAGAGAAGCCCATTTGGGAAAGCGCAGGCATTTCTTCTCGACTGATGTCCGATAGATCGGGATGGTAGAGCGTAAAATCTTTCATCAGAACATGTCGAATTTGTTAAATGATTATAAGATGATTCGCTTTGACTTGAACTCAAGCAGTGAGGCTTGTATTGCGATTATCTAGACACATATGGCGACAAAGACGGCTAGAGAACTTGAACAATTATCTGAGCGTCACCCATATACAAAATCAAACAAGAGCCAACAAAAATCGTTTGAATCATGCGAAGATCATTCTTCTCTAAATTCCAGGGGGAAAAAAACAGATCCCGGGATCCTAGGATGCTACCGGATCCCAGCAGCTCTGGGATTCCTGTGGGATCCAGCTTTTCCCCCCTTGGATACACCCATTCATCATGTCTTATGCGCTGCTTTCCAGCTTTGAAACTAAAAATTTCATTTGAAAATCTGCAGCTGAATTGCACAGTAGTCTCACGGTATCAATCTTAAAAGCTGAGAAATTGATCGCCCCCAAAATTCTCCGATGCGTTTTTACACTGATCTCATTTATTTTTTTTTTGCTTTCTATTTGTTCGATCGATTGTGTTGATAAACATTTCGACATTGATTTAAGCAACATTGTGGACGCACATGTCGGCTATTGTCCACTTGGAGCCGCACCCGTCCACAACGATCATCGTCAGCGGCTATCACAATGATCGTCGAGAAAGAAATGGCGACTATTGAATGAACCATATAAAAGAAAGGCTAACTCGGCACTCATTAAGCAGGTGTTCCACCTCACCCTAACTGTTATTGCATTGCCGTCCGTCAATGTGGAACACCAGCTTAACGATTGCCGCTTCCTGATATAGTCTTGCTCGAAATCTTCTCACATTTATCATGCGAAGATGCTCTCTACGCTTTTGCTGATTTGCACGACTTCCATCTGGTTGATTTACTTCAAGAGCGTGGAGCGTATCGACATATGTGCCTCTCATCACAACTGTCAGTTAGGCAGTTTACGCTGCTTAAACGCATCTGGCGCTACGATTTAGTTCGATCACTCGTGTGCAAACATTTGTTCTCGGACTTTGATTACATGGCCTGTCAAGTGTTTCCATCATTGACCGAGCTCCGACTGCTTTTTGCGTGTTGTCTATCGGACAGTTTCACATGGTTCGTCATTAGACACGCTTCTACACTCACTCATTTCACACTGACAGCGAACAAGGAATCATTTTCAAGTAAAAACTACCGAAAGTCATGCGTGCCGTATTGCCCCATCTCAACCGACTGAAGGTACTGGAGACGGACAAGGACTGTGGAAGAGATGTGCAGGTAAAATATTTCTGAGATATCCAACAAACACAATGTTATTCAATCATAGATTGAATGGAGTGGGTTAGGAGGTTATCTGCAATCACTCGAGCACTTGTCCGTTTACTGCGAACACATGTCTGATGTGTATGCATTGGCAGTCGATGGATTCTTGCCAAGTCTACGATCACTCCGCGTCCGTATTCGTGAAGATGACATAACAACTGTTTCTGGCCCGCTTCCACCCGCTACGAGTCTTCGCATGCCACAACTGGAAACACTCGACTTGTACTTAAAGCGGCTAGAAGAGAAAGTTGAGTGGAAATGCGTGGAAGCATTGACCTCGGATTCTGTAATGCCCCGTCTTCGTCATTGCACGCTCGTCTATAATTTGTCGATGAGTACCGAGATTATAGATATCTTTGCATCGCCTCTTTTCGACAACGACGAGAGACATGTTCGTGTTCGCTTTACGCTTCATCTCGATAAATCCGTGACGATCGATCCATCTCATATCTCTGACATATCAAAGGTGCGTTCTGGACGATACAATGAGATTTATGTCGAATATGTGAGTATTTATCTCATCTGGCTGAGAACATTAATCTTATAATCTATTCTTATTCTAGAATAATGAAGACGGATCGAATAAAGAGCGAGTGTGGTTTACGCGATCATGGCCTAGTTGGGCGCAATTTTGGATGTACCGACGAGATATATCACCAAGGAACGGTGTTCGCTCACTAATACTCAACGCACCAGACATGTCATTGCACTCGATTAGTCGATTGTTTCCTCATCTCAACGAGCTATATGTCGCATGGCTTGCATCAGTATCCATAGTCGACTCAGCGTCGCCACCACCACCGTTGGTCAACGTCCACACTCTGATATTCGCGAACCCTGTTGAGGGTGTCGAGCTTCTTCTTGATGGTGTCATGCTTCCTCGCCTACGCTGTCTCTATGGTGACATCCTACCACTGTTTGTTGCCTTCGCGCGTCGACCGAACCAATTGAGAAGTTTTGATATGATTGATTATCTGGTAATCACCGATGCTGATGAGAACTCATTTTCTCTGAAGCATTTCCATACAGTGCTCGACGCTGTTCCCCGCTTGCGAACGCTTATCATCAGTCTGTCCAATGCTATGTGTCCGTCGTTGGAACTGGCTGACCTAATTGTTGACTATGCGCGACGAACACAAGGGCAATCATTCGTTCTTTCGTTTTCTTTCAATGGGAGCGGTGATCAAGACTGCAAGAAACATTTTTGCAGATATTTAGAACGCGCTGTTGAAATGACTTTTCCAAATGCGTTGTTTGCACTAACGGGGGAGACGAAAATGTATATCTGGATGTAATATTATTCTGTTTTGAGATGGATATTGTCAAATAAAACAAATTGTTACTGTGCTAAGCTCTTGCCGAATAGTGATATTTCATCAAAGGTGTTCTCAACTCCAGAGAACCGTTTCTGAACAATTCATTTTCTCTATTTATTGCGTGAAAAAATTACAATTTGTCGTGTTTTTATGTTTCGACTCTTATGAATGAATTTGTGAGAAATTGGACGGACATTCACAGTAGACCATGTCGGATTTTACTCAAAATGGATAATATCTCATTGCAGAAGATACGAGTTTAGAGTGAAAACCTCGAGACATTTTGAGAAAAAAGTGCAGAATTCGTGCGATGAGGAGAATCGTTGCTAATCTCCTCACCGAATTTTACGGATCATGAAGGTATTATTCATCGGCGGAGTGATAGTCGGATCGACAATGATCACATCTGAAAAATGCATTTTTTCAGCACGTATTTCTAGTTACGAAGACACTATCTTCGAAATATTCATGATTGACGCCACTACAGGTGTTCTCACCCGTGGAAGAATTCACTCTTCCGGGCACACTTCTGTATATCAGATGGATAGACTTGACCATGATCGTCGATCTAAAACGGTGTAGTTGGATGTTCGTCGAGAACGTTATCATTGCTGTCCCGAACCAATGGATGTAGATCACTGAAACAATTCTTCGATTTGATTCTCAGATGATGGATACAAAAGATTTTTCAAAATCGAATGGACGAACATGAACGATACCTTATTGTATTCGGAATCAGTCGGTGGTGCAATCAAACAAAACAGATCTGCCTGTAGAGATCCCTAGTATAATCTCGAGGCCATTTCGCTTTCGAATAGATGATCGAACAACGAAGATCGATGTATTGATGAGAATGAGAACGAGAGAAACTATACGATCAAATCAAATAACCTGTTTACATGATTGAGAACGAATTTTATCGGTCGATCATCGTACATGTACCAGATCATCAGGAGACCATCGTGTCCGGCTGAATACACTGAATGTCCATTGGTGAGCTGACATTCGAGAATGAATACGGTTTTCTCATGTTTCTCAAAATCCTTCAATAGCAATATAGAAAAGCAGCGAGGCGATAACACTCGACCATTGTTCATTGATTCGAGTCCTTTCCAGACTTTGATAAGGCCATTCTCGTAGGCACTTGCTACATCAATAACAGACGATGGACACTGAAATTGTTTTCTTGTTCATGGTGATTATTTTATCCGTCGTGTTCGAATAACTGAAGAGATTGTTTCTTTATCTCTCATCCAATTGTTTATTGGAATTGAGAATGACATCTCGCCACAATTGTTGTTCGTGACGCCATATCCGATCTGTAACGACCTTACTGCCCGACACAAATGCATTGCTCATGTGTGAATAATATATTGTTCTATCGACGACAGATTGGCATCGGTGGATAGTTTTGATTGCAAGTTCACTTACGGTATGGTGATCGAGTTTCAGGGATGAATAGGTGTCAAACGAATAGACTCAAATGACAAAATCACTGCTGCTCGCCGCAAAAATATCTACCTGGCGTGTACAGGATACCATCTAAGACTCTTAGAGATAAATTTTATGGGACGAGTTTTAGGAAACACTTTACAATTAAAATCTTCGTAATTTCGAATAATGAGTTCTCATTCGAAATTAGTGGTGCCGACTCGATAGCATCAAAAGCAAATGCTGCCATAGTTTTTCACCGATACCAACCGTCGATCATCGGTTTTGGAGAAAAGAGAGAACTGGAAGAATATACATGAACATTACTCGAAACCTCTACCTTGTGGCATTGACTCCACTGTTGTGTCCGCATTCGGTGGCAGTATTTTTCAAATTCCACACGTGCGCTTTCTTGTCGCGACTGGCACTGACGAGCAGACTATTTTCGAAATTGATGTCAATGTCGGATATCTCGTTGGTATAACAACGAAACGAGCCGAGCAACCGACCCGTACGCACATGCCACATTTTCAGACTAGTTTTTCCTCAGCTGTGTGACTAGTTTTGGATTTCCTGAGAACTCAAATAAAACATGATATGGTACGATTATTATTTAGGAATCAATCTGACAACACCAGTCAACCAAATTGATATCAGTTCATATATGATCACTGACTTACGGGTAAACGATGTGTATTTCTAACAGTTCTTCTGCTTGAGATACATCAACGAACCACATTGAAGAGAAATACGAATGTTATCCAGAAGCATCAAGTTAAATACTTAAATTCGTCGACTTTTTCGTAGACAACAATGGTACTGAAAATGAAGATGCATAGTTATTTCTCATCTATAAACACCTATTTTTGTGAAACACGATTGGTAATGAGTGTTGAAGGTTAAGGCGAGAAAGGCGAACCCCCCCTCCCCCCACCCCACAGACCGTGACAGACATTTTGCAAATGGTCTCTGAAGCATCACGGACAGTGACAGACGTTTTACAAATGATCTTTGGATCATCACAGACCGTGACAGAACTTTCATAAATGCCCTTTGGACCATCACAGACCGTGACAGAACTTTCAGAATAACCAATATGAAATTGAATTTTTTCTCTTTTTCTTCATCTGTTTCTAAACATCGATAATCTTTCAATTCTCAATAAAATCGCATGAGATCAAATACTCAAGTACTATTTTCCAAAACACAATTGTTAATGAACATTCCGATGTACGATAAAAAACAAGTTACTTCTCTTACCTATTAAACACATTCAGAATCATCTATGAAAAGCAGATCTATATACGATTCTAGTACTATATGTCACGAATCAAAGAATCATTAACTCGGAGCTTATTCTCTACTGTACATATAGGTCTATCGTGTTTCACATATTAATCCCACAGGGATTCCGCTGAAAGCTTTCTCTATTAGTACCGTTGTTTCCTCATAATTTGTATGAGAATATCTTTGTGATATGGAAGTTTGTTGTTCTCTGTACAGTTAACAGACTATATTACAAAATACAAGAAATAAAAAATAAATAATCGATAGAAGAAAGAGCGCCACATGCAAACATTGTTGCGGACACAAACGAGAAAGAGATATTTCCTTTCTTGTCTTTAACAACAAAATAATCCGAAAAACGAAAAGTATCCACTCCATGATCGATGAACAACACCTGTGAGTGCCGCAACGAAACAGAAAGACAAAAAAATAGTTCTTGTTTCCTCGCTAAATAAAAAGGTCTGAATTGAACTACGTAAACTCTTTTGATACGGCAGGCACGGAATATTTTTTCTCTTGCTGATTATTTATGCAGTCCATGGAGACCATGATCGTAGGATGAGAGTCCGATTTTGTCCATTTTAACTTATGTGATACAGGCAGGAGTTTCAGGAATTTTGGCGTAAGACGATTTTAAAAAAGATTTAAGTCTCGATTTTATTTGGTTAATAACACATTATCGATGTGCGAATTTAAATTATTTCGTGTTAATTGAAAAACATGAAAATTGAATCGATAGAACTTGAAATAAATCATTTTGAGATATTTTTCTGTGAACATTTGACATAATCTTTGTTTTCGAAGTAGCCGATCGAATTCGATTTTGTAGCAATGCTCTTGTTAACTCTTATATTTTTCGATCTTCTTCTCAAGATAACCTTTCGGTGTCATGGTAATAAACTTTTCTCTGATGGTTCCTTTTCGAAAGTGTCGATCGGTTGTTATGGATCATGCACCCAGGGCCGTCGCGAAGAGGTCAGGATTGGGGGGGGGGGGTCCGCCGGAGGCGGACCGATTTTAGGGAGGGGTGCCGAAAATGTTGAAGCTCCGCTGGGAAAAAACGAAAATTTTCCAAGATCGGGGGGGGGGGGGGGTGACCTCCCCCCCCGCTCGCGACGGCCCTGCATGCACCTCTTTCACATTTGACATTCGAGAAACTAATACTGCTTTGACGAATACCACTAATATCTTCTCGTTTCAACCAGATTAAATTCTTGATTTAGTTCCTTGAGAAGATTTCACAAATTGTTTATCATGCTTCGTGCATTAAAAATGTTGTTCACTCATATTTTGTTGAAAAACATCGGATCTTGTAGATCAGACATTCAGCTGGTTAGAGCAACTTGCCTTGACCAATTGAAAGTATAAACAGGTGTGACAATTTTCTTCTTCAAAATCAATCTGATAATATCCCTCTGGATATATTCCTACTGACAGTTCATCACCTTCACTAATCACGGTACAGTTCGTACTCACCCATGTAACTATCAAACGCATTCTAGACGCGTAATTGTTGCATATAATCGCGTGCACTGAACAAGTGTCCTCTAGTTAATCAACAATGTGAAGCAAGTACATCTATACGAGTGACATTTCAACATGGCTGTAGACGCATTTAAACATGTCGCCGACACGTTCGAATGCATTTGATGTCTTCTGGTCTTATAGTAATGCAAAGGTGTTCACGTAATTTGAACAAGTGTATGGATTTATTATATTTCACGTGTTATCTATCACAGCGATAAATTCTAGAAAGATTCGGAGAGGAGACGACTTTGCATGTTGTTTAAACGCCGTTGGACGTTGTCTGTAATTTAGTGCAGGTGATTATCTCTCTGAGCTGCAACAATGTCCTTTGGTCTATTTCGAAATTTGATAGAAGGGGAAAACTGTCTATTAATGTTTGCGTCAAAACATATTAGAACGTATTCTCGTTTGTCAGAGTTAATTTGGGTGAGGTGTGACACGACGAATGGTGGTTTGATGGTAGAGACAGGTCGGAAGATATATCCAGCCCTCGCAGCGACCTAGTAGACAAAATCAGGAATCAGGACAGGAATTTTCAAGAAAAAAATCAGGATTTGAGATGACAAATCAGGAAATCAGGATTCCCAAAACATCGGCACTATTCATTGAAAATACGCCTTATTTCGCAACAGAAATTAGGAAATATCAATTGGAATTTATTTGCCGCTCTATTCCCGTTCTGTTACCGATCTTTTTTTCCTTTTCTATCGAGTGCACAGCTGAAAGAGGCTGAGAAAAGCTATATAAAACCGACATGATTGATACTGAACAGAGTCGAACGAACTACTTGAAAAAGTTCAACAAACCCGTATAGACGAGATTTTCACTGGTTAAAATTGAAGAGTTCATTCTATAGCTCTGTTTTTGCTATAAAATCACGGATTTCCATGTTTCTTATTCAGAATATGCAAGGTGGTAGTATCTTGAAAAGTTTGAGCATTTATTTGAGGAAGCGCCATTGCTGAGAGAGCAAAAAACTCAAAATTCGCTGTTTAAATCCGCTATAGAGGTACCTCAAAGCTACTGTGCTCAACGATGTTAGCTAGACTTCTATTCAATCTTAATAAACTATGTGTCAGTCTGATTTCACTGTACGGCACATCTTAAGTAGTATACATTTTATTGGATTTCGATGAAGTAGATGGAATTAGAATGGGAGCAAACTGGCAGCGTATCGGAATAGGATGGAATTTGAGTTCAAATAGAGTTTGATTTGCTATGCAGATTAATTGAACTCTTTAAAAACTTTGGTTTGTCGTTTTCCAGTGATGTTGAATTATCTTTGAACTCGATATGATAGGTTTCTCTCAAACGTTCTCTCAAAATATTTTATTTTTTATGGAAAAAAACTATTCTGAGGTAATTTTTAGAACAACTCAGCGCAGTATCAACGGGATGAAAATGTAGAACTCACGCAGGAATGTGAAACAAACATAATCCACACGAATAGAAATGTGAGAAAGTCTGATAGTCAGAATTCTCGATGCTCTCAATCAACAAAGCGCGTTTCTCTCACCATTCCTTGTCATTTGTTCGATTTACCAAGTAAGGAGTATCATGGCTCATGCCCCACACTTATATAATGAAAGAGTACTGTTCGTCGGATTAACAACTTTTTTCATCCAAGGACTCTTCATTCGAAACATGACCCTATCATATGACGCAGTCCATCACTACTAGAAATCTCAATGTTCCGAGAATTGTCTCTATGAAATTGAACATGCCGTAGTGTCATTGACGTACGCACGCGACTCATTGAGGAGCAGACTAAGAACCTGAGGAGTGTTTGAATCTCTCCGTCTAGCAGTTGAATACTTCCGTGCAATAATCTTGCCGTTATCTTGCGATCTTTCGTTTTTTCTTTTTTTCCTCGGAATGTGGAGGGAAGAGGAGGAATGCAATTTTCACCGTGAACTCACCAGTTTATAGAGAAGTACTCTAAATTTGATCGTTTACTGTTCAGATCGTGACTGTTACATTTCAAACCTGTCTCGCGAAACGGTTCACTTTTTCAATCGACTCGAGTTCTGATTAGATTGTGTCAGAAATGTGAGTATTTTAAGAGAAATAAAGATGATCAAAAACTCGTTGTCTTGGTTTTTGAGAGTGTTACACGAGGTTTATAAGTTGCAAGGAAATAATTCCCATCAATATTACTGTTAAAGGCGGGAAATTCCCATTTAACGAACGACAAAAATACTTTAGGGTATTATCAGTGCTTGTAAAGGAATCGCTACTCATTTCTGTGTTTGATATACCTAGTCGTTCATCATAATCGAACAACGAAGGAAAAAATCAGGAAAATCAGAAAAAATAGCTGGAATCAGGACGAATCAGGACGCTTTTAGAAAATCAGGAAAAAATCAGGAAAGTAGTGCCGCTGCGAGGGCTGTATTATATCTTATGGGTTGCAAAGTAATAAACGTCTCAACACGCGTTTGGTCATAAGAAAACTGTTGATTACGTCTGACAGATATTCTTTTCTTTCGATACACGTAGAACGAGAGGATGCACGAAGTTTTTGTAAGTATCTCGTTTCTCATCTCAAAAAGTTTTTCTGTACCGAAAGCGTTGACTTTATGTAATCCTATGAGGTATCTAGCTGCTTCGCCGGCCAAATTTTAATGTTGTTTAAAGCGCAATACTCATGTGCAAACGAATTGTTGTCATAGTTGATCTCAAATTTCCATTTTCATAACTCAAATCTGATTTGAGCACATTGCAATGCTTCTAAGATAGGGATGCACGAAGCCCAATTAATTGGGCTTGAGCTTGACTTGAAATGCTTGAGCATTTTTTAATATATACTGTCTATACTATTTCAACTCATAGGAACATTGTGTGTGAAAAAAATGCTCAAGCATTTCAAGTCAAGCCCCTGCTTTTTCAAGCTCAAGCCTGAAGCTTGAGCTTGAAAAAGCTTGGGCTTGATGCATCCCTATGCTAAGAACCTCAGACATGCCTTGATTGTAATTTAGACATAACAAATAGATTTTTTCTACATTTCAATGATCTATGTACTGTGAATTAAGCGGATTAGGTGTTTTTTTTATTGAGATCGAATGAGCTTATCTGACTCGGTAGGAAGTTCCCTGTCTTCTGCTCTGTAGGAGCCGTGATCGAATCTCGTCGGATCACTTTGATCAATAGCTGTGCTTGTGTCTAATGGAAGGTATCATGTCGTCTGATGATGGCAGCGGATCAATACCGTTATAGAGTTTCCTTTTTTCCCATTTCGGAACTTCGAAAAGTCTCCATAGACGCGCTTAGACACGTCTGAATGCTAAACCGCGTCCGGGCGCGTTTCTGAAGTGAAGCGCACGTCGACACCTCGAAATGCTGAGTTTTGGACGCGTTAAAGTGTGCTCGTTTTTTTCTCAGAATTTTATATATTGATCGACTATTATTAAATATATTGAGTACAAAAGACAAAGATTCATTCAGATCCATCAATGATAGGAAACTTCGATTTCTTAAATTTATATCGATTACAGAAGTTTTTCGATTTGATTTCTTAGTTTAAATTCCATTTGATTCTCAAAACTCAACATTTTGTTTGCTCAATGCTAATCTAAATGATTCTTATCAAATGTTGTTTTGTTCGATCTCAGTTATGATAATGTGTACCTGTCTGCGACGTACTCATTCAAGGAAATATTTTGTTATATCTTAAAACACTGAAGTGTAGATATTTACCAATGAATAATACTGCAATAGTAAGGCATAGAGCTCAAATAAAAATCGATTGTGAGTATTATATCTGGTTAAAAAACATGATATTTCTCGAGCTCTGGTTAAACCTACATAAACAAATAAAAGTTTGGTATTAGGTCGAGTGGTCATGCTCATTTATTGTTTTCATAATCATCAAACAGTTGATTTAGTGTTTTTCCTTGGTAATAGTGGTTGTTCGTCCCATATTGAAAGTGACTACCATCCTTTTGAATTTGACCGGTTTAATGAGTAGGATGATAGTGTGGTTCTCGACCAGATTCGCTGTGATGTAGAGGTGATCGACCACCGGGTTGCCGTTGCTCAGCATCATCTGCGTCCTTTCGATTCTCCTTCTGTACGAAATGTTTCCACTTCCACGTCCTGGAAACCGTGGAAGACGAGTCTGTTCAATCAAACAAACGATATAAATGACATTTGCGACTCAACGCAAACGAAACAAATCATCAGAAGACCGATGGGGACAATCATGATAAACAATGTCATTGTGTATTTGAGATTAAGCAAAACTGTTCGTGAGATTTATACATCGGTGTTTGTAACAAGAGTCGTTTCTTGTCTCTTCCTTTCAAGTAAACAGAGTCAGTTCTGCATCGAAAGCATAGATCTCAACACAAATTTGAGTATCACATTTACAATTATCCAGGAAAGAACACCAAGTTAATTTTCATCGCGACGCAGAAATGACGATGAGTAAAACATAAAACAAACTATCTTAAGGCCATTATTATCTTTATCTCAGTCAAATATCGGACGTGACTCCATCTACAAACTACCGTAAAAGGAGCAGAAATTATTGACACGGTGAAAGGTATGAAAATTGTTATATAAATTTATCCTACTTTTAGATATCTAAACACGCCGAGAACTCTGGAATCATTTCGAAGATTTCTGCATGATTGAAAGATTGATATTTGCTCGATTATCCCCGTTCTCATTTCGGTCATGACAGGATACCATGGAAGTTGTTCTGTGCCGGTGTAACGATGTACAATGCTCTAAAAGCTTCACAAGTTCGACCTCCTCAATGGATTTCCATTGTTGGAATCGGTGGTCTCGGTAATTAATATATTTGACTTTACCCGATCTCTCTTCGTTTTTTGTGAGGATCGGTCGGAATTCGATATGCTGTCGCGATGGGATTTCGAGTCGTGGCTGTTGTGGCTCAAGACGATAAAGTTCGATTGACTATTCTTAACAAATGAATCGATTGAAATCATGTTTCTAGGATGGTGTCAAGTTATCGAAAAAAATGGGTACAGAATAAGGTTTGAATTAGTTCGATTGATTCGATTGAAATAGTTTATTTTAGTGTATGATGGAATATCTAAGAAACACGACAAATGGATAAAAGAAACGTTGGGTGGTGTTGATGCATCGATAGTGACTGTTCTTCTTTCAATCGCCTTTGAACAATCAATTAAATCAGTTAAACGAGGTGGAAGAGTCATGGCTGTGGTTTTACCCAAAGCAAATGTGTCGATTCCAATGACTGAATTAATCGTCAATGGAATTGAATTGATTCCAGCCAACGTTGGAACACGAAACGAAGAGAAGCTTTACATTTCGCCAATGTTCATCGCATGCAATGTCCGATACAAAAGCGAAGATTAGAAGATATTAACGAAGTTCTTTGATATCAAAAATGGTCGAACCAATGGAAGATTTGTCATTGACTTTTGAACACAATTGACAGAAATAAAAACATTTTTATTAATTGAATAAAGATTATTTTGTTTAAGTTCAACAATACAATTCAGTTGAAAAAAGAATTCTCTCGTATATCGATTTAAACTGAGATTTATTAGAAATTGAATAGAACGATCAATTAGACTTCGACAATCGCTATTTGCCTTTCGACGACTCTTTCAATAGTTCAAGTGAGAAGAATTCAATTTGAAACGTTCATTTATTTGGTTCTTGACGACGAATTTTTTTGGCCATGACAGGATGGTCGAGGTCACGTTGATAATTTTTTTTTTTTACGTTCGATGGAGTCAGATGTTTCGACATTTTTATGTGGGTTTTTATAAATGAATTTGTAACAACATAAAATCATTTTCGACTGGTGATTGATCATTGTATTGTGATCAATAAAGATGTGCATCAGATAGGTATTACATTGTTCATTGATAAATTGATTGCAATTGTTTTGAATTTGTTTCATATTTTTTTGAGTAAGTTTAAAGAAGTGTGAAATCCCATTGCCATGCCGATAATCCTACAACAAACACAACAAGAGTCTTTTCTTCTAGACAAAAGATTCTTTACATACGTTTTGCAAAGTATTGTTGATATTGTAGATATGATCAAGATAGTTTGTCAATGGCTGAATGTACTGTGTGTATTTTTTTCGTTGATTTGAATACCAAAATGTAATTGTTTGTTGTCCATCGAATTCTTTTTCAATTATCGTTGAGATCTCTTGCTCATATTCTTTTAATTGTTGACATACATGATTTGATGAACCATAGGCGGCGGAACCATGGGGGCAGTGGGGGCTCGAGCCCCCACAGATTTTGAAAACTCTGTAGGGAAACCTTTTTATCCCAGCAGAAGCTCACGGAAAAATCGATTAAGCCCCCATGAAAACCGCGTACAACGGTATGAGCCCCCATAGCCCAAAATTCATTCCGCCGCCTATGTGATGAACCACCATCGAGATTGATGTAAGAAGAATTTGTCGACGTCATTGTGTTGCTGTCAATTTTATTAAGAATATTTTTCAATTTTTCAATAACTCGAAATTCGTTCAATTTCGAACGAATCAAACAGAGAAATTCAAGTAATTTCGATTTGAGATGCTGTTGCATGATTGTTGTTGAATGTTCGGCTATTTGTAAAATCGTTTGATATTCGATTAATTGTGTTTTCACATAGAGAAATGAGTTGAGAACATCTTTACTCCATTCACGAGTCGATGCAAGATCATTGTCTTGTCGAATGGGTTTTACATCGGGAATAATGAGTTTTGACGAATGCGGATAAATCATAGCCACCGGTGAGAATGTATAAAAAACCAATGGATTTTCGCGTGAAGTCGGAATCGGTAATTGATCACAAAATACCTTGATCGATATGGGTTTCGAGACTGGATAGGGTATACTAGGAGAAATAAGAGAGAGATAATTCGAATCCTTATTTGCCAACGGTGTGAAGTAGTTGAAAATGTTCTCTCGTGAGAGATATTCTTCATCCTTACTTCTGAAAGAGACAATAATATTCTTCATTGTTATTATCGCCATTTTGTTGACGTAATTCATCGTATAATTCATTGATCGATTGTGATGGGTGAAAATGAGTACAGTCAAGTGTTAATCGTTTTAAATTGAGATAATAAATTGGCATTGTATTGAGAATTTGTTCGGCTTCAATGAAAAAATCCGAGAAACTCATCAATTTGTTTACATCGGATTCGAGTAACTGTTGTAAAAGATTTTCCAATCGATGTTTCAGACTTGTCGAGAAGCGACACGACACCGACAATGTTTTTGACCATTGAATTGTACCGTTCTGTATCTGAACACCTATGAAAGAAGAACTCTGAATAAAAACAAGACTTCTTCTCTCATTGATCACCTACCGGAAATGCACCCGGACGGTTTATTACTCAAAATTCATTTCATCACCTTTCGATCTTTACGTAATCCGGCAAATGGTTGAAAGGGAAGGTCACCTGAAACGTTTGAGTTCAAATTAAGAAATTGAGAAAAAAGAGCGAAAAACGAACCCGTAGCACATTGATACAATGTCACACCGAGTGACCATAAATCGATTTCGAATGGAAAAAGTGGAGATTGCCG
>CAWUHI010000208.1:0-18052 GCA_963921925.1 Sphagnum tenellum | reverse complement strand
GTTTTATTTGTTTTAAATCAGCACACGTCTAACCTATAATAGCTAATCCACGTATCAAAATTGAGAACAGCCTCTATATCGTAGTCGATTTGCGTAAATACAAAGTATTTGTGACAAGTGAAAGGGTTCTTTTCTTTTTTTTGCCGAAGGACGCTCCAAAAACTCACGATCTATAGCGAATTTGAAGAATCTAGTGTGCTATTCCACAGTGAGCACTGCGAAATCCGTTCAATTTATCTGTCTTACATAGCTTCACCTTTGTCTTTCATTGATTGTACGAACTGCGGTCAGATTGCCGCATTAACGTTAAATCGCTTACGTGAAGCGATTTAACTGCGCTAACTTTTCGATCAATCACGTTCCTTAAATCAGTTTTAAATTTCTTAGTATAGGGCCCGATTTCCACTACACAATTTAAAACTGAATTAAGGAATGTGCCCAGGTCGAATAATCCCACAGCGGTCTTCTAACGGATCCTATCGGAAACCAGTCAGATTTTGGTGGATCGAATCGGATTGAGTTGGAAAATGAGGAAAATTTGCGTTTGGGAGTCCGACAATGGTTCCGGCTATCGGAAAGCGTGAGAAAGATCGGGTTTACCATAACATCCAATTTTTGTAATCCCAAACGCAACATTTTTACAAGTTTTTTATGGGGCTTTCATTGGAAGTATTGGGATTTTATGAGATTCCATGAGGCTTTTTTACCTGGGTGGTTGGCCGAAAATTTAAAACAACGTTAAATCGTCTCGGAAAGATGACTAAATCTGTTTTAATTCGCGCAGTGGAGATCGGGCCTAGAAGGGGCATTTTTTGTGTGCTTTCTATGGTACTAATTCGACTGATGAGGAAATATAGAAGGTCAGATGGGAGTCAATGGGAGTCAACGGGAGTCAATGGGAGTCATAGAATCGGAGTCGCCTGTTTCCCCCTTCGAAGTTTTCTTCAGATCCAGAAGGGATTGTTCGAAGATCATGTAGTCATCATAAGAGAGGAGGGACAACACCGAAATGGCTACTGCGGGAGGAAGAGGGGTTGTCGACTTTGTCGAACTACCAAGTCAAATGCACTCTTTTTTCAACTTCGCCATTCGCCATTATGTAATCTCGTTTGCCAAAAACCTAGCAGTATCAAAGGTCCCGACCAGTTTCAGAATGGTTCGAGGAGACTAGGACAGTTGCTCGCTAAACAGATTTCAAGATATATAGGTGAACAATGCATGTGAACAATTTTACATGAAGACTAACAACACGAAAAAATCGAACCACAATCGACAATGGAAAATAAGAAAGAGAGACGATAGTAAACATCTGACACATTTTAACGAGTCGTAAACGTCTTTATGTGGATTTTTAACTAAACTGATCGTAATCGTTTGTTGAATGATTCTTGTTTTCGCTCTGATGATTGGATCCCTGATATAACGTTTATTATATCTGAATATAAGGACGCGGGCGCATAAGGTATTGAATTGGCCCACCGGACTTTTTCGTCTCCAATCAATTCAAATCATATATGGGGTGAAAGTACTCGTTTAGGCCGACATTTTGATGCTAAATTATTTTTCAAACTACAAAAAAATTGGTCACTTAAAAAATGGTTAGGCACACTATTCTCGAGACACGATTTCTTGCTTTTTTGACTGGTATGTAGCCGGTTTCAATCAGAATAATACGGTTCGAGTCAAACTAATAATATATTTAGAATCAGCACAAAAAACTGAGTCCACTTTGAGTTTTTCGTATATTTTTGCGGACTTCTTCCGTCGAGAAATTCACCCCTGCTCTCCCGCAGGGTTTAGTCAAAAAATGAATACGATCAAAAAGTCATTTGGACAGTGGAAAGCAAGTTTCGATCTTTTAAAATGCTACTAGAACACAAAATAGCAGATCCCTACTGAGTAAAAACAGCGTAGAATTCATTTTTTGAGTAAACCCCAAGGGGGACCAGAGGTGAATCTTTCGACTAAAATAAAGTTCGCAAAAATATATGAACAACACATAAGTGCACTCCGTAGTTTATGCTGATTCTAAATATATCTATATAATGAACGCTTGTTTTGGTCCCTTCGGGAAAGAAAACCTCTATATAATGAACACGCGCGCAATCACGTCTGTGTGTTTGTGTGAAAAAGAGAGAAAAAGGAAACACAGCGTGCATCCTAAAAGGACGCCAGGTCAATTCGTCGGCGGTCTATTCATCGCAGGAAAAAGAAACACAAAATAAATAGTCCGCGACGCACTGTTCTAAGATAAATTGACCGGTCACCTGTAAAGTAACAGCGCATTTGTCTATTTGCAATAGTGAGATGTCGACGAAGTGCACATTGACCTTTTTTTGAAAAGATTGATGTGATTCGTGATAATGAAAAAAGTTCGTATCTTACGCTTGCCAATAAATACAAGATATCGATCGGCATCCACATCTGCATTCTCTCATTGTGTCGCTGGACTCGTAGCTCACTCAAATCTGCATCGACGCGAAAGGTCTCAAGCAGACGAAGATCGAAGATTATTTTAAACCAAGATTGAAGAAAAATGCATGTACTAGACGAAAGAGTTGATTTCATTCTTTGATTCATCTGCAGTGAACTTCACATGAACTGTGTATAGTCATCGAAATAGTCATAGTGACCATTGTATGCATCCAACCGTTCAATCCATGCAAAACTCTATAAGATGAACACCTCTCATAATGAATGCTTTTGGGGCGGTCCCAGTCATGTTTATTTTATGGAGGTTTTACCGTATACGGCTATGAACGACTACGTAGGAGGGGGGAGGCAGAGGAAGCATCAAAAATTTTCAAGTAGATGGTGACATAGTTTCTGACTGAATTAAGGTCCAAAACATTTGAGTACTGATGTATACAAATGCTACTTTTTATTCCTCGTTTGTTTCTCAGATGAAGAGAATCGAATCATCTTTTGTTCTACACAATCGTATGATAAAGTTGCGCCTGAATTCATTTGCACTTCGAGAAGTCAAAGTTATTTCAGCAGTGTTCGGATTACAAGAATTATGATTTCATAAAATTTCTGAAAATGCATACCTTCAGTACATTCCTCATATGAATCCCACGAATCTCACGCTTGGGAATACACTTCTTTCTGTCACCAATAAATTGCAGTTGACAACACAACTCCCGTAAGTTCTGGAATTCGCATCATTCATGTCATCCAACTGCATATCGAATCAGTGAGCATCGCACTGTAAGAGGGTGCCGCAAAACAGTGATGCTAGGCGCAGAAATGCACGAATTACAGGAATTACGGGAGCTGTGTGCTAAACTGAAATTTAATGTATGAATTCATGAATTAATAATTCCTGTAATCCGATCATATCCCATGGGACGGGATCTGGATTTTAACAAGCTCATCCCGCTGGCTTCGAATTTACAGTATCCTCAGAAAAGGGTGATATTCATGCGGAAAATAGCAACCAGCAACCTCCGCAATCTCTGTGCATTCTCTAAGCACGCTGTGTACTCCGATACTTTCGGTCATTCTTATGCAGTCGGTTGTATCTTTTCTCATACTCAAAAGAGCTCATTTTGAACGTAGAGTGCAACATTTTTATGGACAGACGAACGCGGATAAAACACTTTCTGCGAACCCCACTGTATTTCGAATTTCTGCATTAAAATCGAGCACGAGACGGCTTCTGATAATATTCCAACGGTTGGTTTTGTGAAATGCCTCAATCGATTTCTCGACACCTGTATCGTAGAGAATGTTGGGTCCTTACTAGCTATCTGTCAACAAAACACTAGATTTAGCAGAATTCAGATAACTTGTTATTTGCTTTTTCAACAAAAAAACTGTGTTTCATCGAGTATGAATCGAGCCTCGTTTCTATCACACGCCATCATCCAGTGAAAATTACGACTAACTATGAACTTCAGACAGACACATACCTGATATTGTTTCATTATTGATAATTGCCAGTACTCCATTGACTACCGGAACACTTTGGTTGACAATTATTTGAAATTGTTCATCGTTTAGATTCAGTGAATTTGTACCCTCTGCTACTAACACATTTATACTAGACGTGCCAGCCTAAACATTTTACACAAATATGATTAATTAATCACGACTATTTACTACGGTATACGTTAAAGTTTTGCTCAACTATTGCTTCAACAACTACTTACAGTACTGAGCATTCATGAATATTCTCAAGATTGATATAAACTGATACCTGACTGGTCATCACGAGTGAAGAATTTCATATTGTTCTCTCTTTCTAGATTTCACTGGTGGAAACTACGTTTCTTAAATCGAATGGAAGAGGCAAAAGTATAGCTGAGTTCTTTCTTATCAACTTTGTCCGATCTCAGCGGATAGGTGGATTGAAATCAGGCATCTTTTACACACATATATCTCAATCACTCTGATACATTCACTTTCACGCGTCCTCTCATTCGAAAGCTTGACGAATAAGCATTCTCAAATACAGCTTCATGTCTTTTTTTATATCTTTCTTTGAGAAGATTCTGTTACGGACATACCAGGGCTGTTGATAAGTTAGTAATAACCGGGGCAATTTCTAACTGTTTACCATGTAAATTTGATTGATGAATGTTTAATAGTAAGGAAGGCTTTCATAAAAGTTTGAGAACGATAATTATTAATGAACAATAGTTATCGAAGAAGGCTAATCAAAATAGTGCAGAATTCACCATACCTCAGGATCTTCGACGGTTTAAGCGTTCTTTTTGGGGCAGAAATTCGATGGTTAGAACTCATTTCTCAGTCGAAAGTTTTCTCTTACAAGAGAAGTACTCCGAGTGATAATAGCAGATCGATGTGTCTTTCTCGAGGTATTGAGTTCACAAGCAAACTCTATTACCATTTTTTCCACGAGAAATGACTGTATTATGCAAATTCAATGTCTCGAGAAAGACACATTCGTTTTTGTTGAACCTTTCAGGACATTCTAATTTCGATTAGATCTATCCGCTGGCAAAAATATTAGGTCAAAAGTACTTAACTCCATTTTTTCGAAAGTGCTTTGGTATGGGCCAGGGATTCAATCAAACGACCATAAATCCAGAAAACTGCGCCATGGACCCGAGTAATTGCACAGGTGTACTAGTCTCGAAGTCTCCTACCTATGGTATAAATAGCAGCTTGATCTGCGATTGTCACTTGAGGTACTTCTGTCGTTCGTTAGCTGACGAAGTGATAGATAAACACCCGAAAAGTGTCATCAACGTGATCTCCATTTTTAGGATAAAAACGTCTTTTTTAGGCCGTTTCGGCCAAAAGTCAAGCAAATAGCATAGGGTCAATTAGAAACTTGTGATGCATCAAGTTTAAAGTACTAAAGATCGTTTGCCTCCATTTCGAAAGTATTGCTAAAATTTTCAGAGGATATTTTTTAACTTTTTGACGCTGTCATGCGACCTAGTTGTGATATTTCTCTCAATGGACACTCAGCAGTATCTGATCAATATACACTAGTTTCAAACATTCAAGTAGAGTTTTTTCAACAAAAATGTCATCGGAAAGAACAAAACAATATTTGAATTATAACTCTACCGCATTTCATCCTATCGAGTGCGGGTTAGGGTTTTCTGAGCTTCATTTATGATAAAGAATTGAAATGAAATGCTTGACATTTTGTTTATCTTCTTTTTTAAATAAGAGCAGCAATTTAGTGTCTCTTTGAAATAAATGTAAGCGTTACTTTATCCAGTAAAGTAACTATCCTGTAAGGATAAAATGCAACCGCTACTTTTTTTATCTTGCTATTTCAGAAAGTAGCTATATTGCTATAATCAGCTGAACACGCGGAATAGAAGAATTGATTTTGATATGATAGATGCTCCTTTAGCATAGAACATGTAGAAAGACCAATATGCAACATTGGAAGAGCTACAGTATTGACAAATCAAAAGATTCGATTGTTCAATCATTGTTGGTTAGCGTTATATCCTTTTAATCATGTCAATTCTATTTCTTTTTGGTAAAGCGAGCACATGAATAAGTCTCCTGACTATTGTACTATCCAAGATAACTGAAAAAGAAATGTTTGGAGTTTTTACTCACTGTTGAATCGTTTGTCGTCATCACATCATGCAAACATGAGATGTTAAGATTATAAATCATTCCCGGTTGATAGGTCATGTTCAGTTGTTCGGTTGCATTAATGGCGCCGTCCAAATATAGATTGCATACTTGTATGGCATTTTCGCTTATGTTCATTTGGGTATTTCTTACCAGTTGTTCTTGTCGACTACTTGCTCCCACCGATTCTAGTGAACAATACTGACTGGGGCTGGTACACAAACCTTGGGACACGTATATTAAGCTAAAACTTAGATAAATACTGATATCAAAATATAAAGTCTAAAATGAAATACACAAATAGAAATGAATTTCGGTTTCAAATTCAGACAGCATACTATCGGATGTTGACGTATCTGTATTCGCATGCCCATGTTTATGTAAATAATGTCGACCCATGCACCATTATTTAATACGGACACGATTATGTCTAAACAGGAGAAAACTTGGCGAAAGCTAATACATGGTAAAGAACTTACTTGAACTGTTGCATTGTTGCTGTTGGTTAGTCAATGTGCAGAGCTTCTTTTGTCCAGAATTTGCATACAGTGAAATTTGAAACTAAAAATGATATTTTGTTTTTGTATAGATCATTACAGCAGAGAAAACTTCAGCTGAGTTTGAAAGAATCCCGAGCAAGGGGGAAAAGGCGGATTCCTGGTATTCCCTGTATTCCCGAAATACTGAGAATACAGGGAATACGATGCGAATGCAGGAAATATGGTAATCCGCGTTTCCCCCTTGAGACATGCGCTAAGTTGTGATTTCATTCTACCTGATTGATGTACCAAAACACTTCGGTAACGTTAACTTTCAATTCAACATAGTCGTTCTGCAATAACAACTGTTCGCCAGACATTTGACACCAGTACTGTGATCTGGCGTCGAAAGGTGTCTGAGGAAATATTAGTAAATGTGGATCGCCAAAAAAATGACAAACAGCCGTGCTATTGCCGTATACTGAAAAAATGCACAGCACACATTTGATCAACTTTGTCACGAAAAAAGAAGAAACTCTTACTCTGCGGAGGACCCGTTGTTGTTGTCATGGAACCTTGACCTAGTAAAATAAAGAAATAACAACGAAAACTTGCAGTATTTTCTATTGACCTTTATTGATCAGCACGATAGGTAAGACAATGGCCAGTATCACCACACAGACGGCAAGTACTACCAGACTTGCTATGATAATCTTTTTCCACACTAAGATGAGACAGAAGTAATACTGTTACAGCTCATGTGCTATTCGTCAGTGAGTTTACCAGGCTCGATCGGCACCAGTTGAAACGTAGCAATATCAGGCTAAAAACAAGAATTTCAGTTTTCTGAAAAATTCAGGCAGCTCAAGCCCTGAACTATGAAGAAACGGACTTGAATGGAATACCCTAGATTTTGTCATAAATCTAGGCTAGCAGCAAAGTTAGAACATAAGATCAGTCTAGCAATTCGGTACTCTTTAAAAGTTGGTCTTCGATCTGCAAGTCAAGTTGTCAGCTCATCTTATGTTTGTAGAGTATTCGTGAGCTGTGTTTGAATAATTATTGTCCCAATCGAATTACCGGCTTTCATTTGTCTCTTCAACTTCTTCAACTCCGTCGCTCATGCATCTTTCTAAAGTTTGTTAGAAAATCTTATAAATAATTCGACTTGTGTGGTGACAGAACGTCTGTAAAACGACTGGTATCCCTCATCATCTCAACTTCAGCAGAAAATTTTTGCGAACTCTAATCAAACTTCTCTTAGTGTTCGTAAGTCTGTACAGAATAGCTTTGTAAAATATCGGATTATCACGACAGAGCAGTGAAGCATTTGAGTTTGAAAGTGCATACTTCAGATTACATGACAGAGAAAGTGCATTATTGTGCCAGAATGCATTGCATATATCACAATCCTAAAGCTCTATTAAGTTTAAGGCTATCGTGGAACTGAGGGAAGGAGACGCTTGTGGAAACTCCCACATTTTACTGGTATAGACTGACCAATATTTCTATCAACGCTTCAAAATTAATAAAGTGCGTTCTATTATTAAGTTGATCAGCGAATCGATTTTCAAAAAGGTTTCATTCATTTTTATATTAGGCAGACATCGGTGTCAGCAATCATATCATTCCGGGTACAGCTCTAATAAGATATAGTATGATGATCCAAAACCGAGTAGACATATGGACAGTGATGAAAAAAGGTTTTTTCGGACAGTTCATCTGTCGATCAACTCGGATTTGTGCAACGTTATTGTTCTAACTCAAGCGTAATTGATTTTTATAACTCTTACATAAAAATTCTTCACAACTGCCAACACATAAAAAGTCGTATATAATTGGAAATCAACTTTTTAAGCACAATGTATGTCAAAATCTGGTCCAAAACAACAGTTTTCAGCCATACTACGTGAAAGTTTCAGAAGCAGATGATAAAAGGCAGCAAAGCCCGGCCTGCACGAGACCGTGAAGAAAGACTAGTAACAGCATCACATCTAAGGATATCCAATGTACTACAAGTGCGACCGTCTAAATTCCTTCGCCAACACCAGAGGAATGTTTGATGTTTTTTCTGTCGCTCTCCTGATTTAATGTTGATCCTGTTTGTGACCTAACGAGAGCGCTAATTCCGCTCAATTTCAGATCAGAAAGATTGGCTATTTCTCTAGAGATGATGTGGAAAATTTATTTTCCCACCCAGTGTCATATCATCTCGATGATAATGCAGTCATTTTTCTCCATTGTCTAAAAAGCGCGCTGGGATCCCAGGACTTTCCACCAATCGTCCAAGCTTAACATATATCTGCAGGCTTGTTGATTCTGGGAGAGATGGACGATTCAAATTTCACCTCGCGCAATTGTCAAAGTTGTAGCGCGTCGCACTCAGTTTGAAAACAGGCGAGTCAGACTTCATTCGATGCAGAAATGTTTCTCTTTCGAACTATGTATACAAGTGGACTGACAACCCATGTTGAAGAAAAATTTTCATGACTGGAGTGGAAGCCGGTGAAGGACGAGGGGCGTCACTGCAGATTCCATCGGGGCTTCCACTCTTGTAATGAAAATTTTTCTTCAACGTAAGTTGCCAGTCTAGCTGTATGCATAGTTCGAAAGATAAATATTTCTGCATCGAATGAAGTCTGACTCGCCTGTTTTCAAACTGAGTAAGACACGCTACAGATTGGGCAATTCCAGGAGCGGAAATTTGAACTGTTCATCGTTGGATTCTGCGGATTTCTACTCTTTTCTAGTCCTTGCACACCTTTTCAGTATTATGATCGGGTCATTCGAATTCTTTTTGACTTCTTGCTCACGTGGACAAAAATCCTGATTTCTCTTGCTAAATATCCTGTACTGATCTTGAATTTTTATAAAGACCGCTGCAAAGTATGGTTTATATTGAAAAAATACGAAATACGAGCTAAGGATCCTTTTTAATTGCAATACAACAAAGGCAGCTATGAGTCTCGTACACTTGCCATTGAAACATGTTTCGATTTAAGTCGTAAGTTATTATTTTAAAACAAAATACAAATTCACTATTTATAATCGATTATGTAGATTTTAACCAGTTGTTCAATAGTAACTCTTCTGAAATCTATATAAACGATCAAAATGGCAATTAGGAATGCAATAGCCGACTGTACTGGATGAAAAATCCATGATTTAATTTCGATTGTTGTTCAATGATCCCAAACATTTTTTATTCAAAAAAATAAAAGTCATTTCCGGCTTTCGGGCTGAAGAGTCAAAACTGAATAATGGATTTACAATCTAGTGCAGGTGGTGATTGAATTTCTAAGTGAAGTATTTATCAAATATATGGATTTCGAGGATTTTAACTGAAAAACTTGTTGAAATCTGCACCAGGGTGCTTCTATACAGCGCCGTTCACTTATACACGACCTCTCGCTGCCCTAATATCAATCCCATCACGTTGTAGCCCATGAAAAACTGACGAGGGAACCTCTCCAGGTATGAAACAGCTTTTAGACCAAGACTATATTCATTCGATAGGCCTAGTGAGTAGGTAAATACCCTAGAGTCGTTTGATTTTCCAGGCCTTCGTTCCTGAGATCTCGAAGTTTTACTACATTTTTAACGAAGTGCCGTGGTCCCCTCAGATTCACTGGAAAATCGACTTTCGAATTTCAACTTGAAACTTTACACAAACAGAAGTCTCGATGAGACTAGCTTATTCTGAAAGTTTCAGATTTTTTGGTTGCTTCTATCCTAAAATACGAAGATTAAAATTTTTGATAGCACAAAATGTTTAATGTTCATATTTTAGAATGGGAGCAACCAAAAAGCTGAAACTTTCAGAATAAGCTAGTCTCATTGAGACCTTTATTTGTGCAAAGTTTCAAGTCGAAAGCCGATCTTCCAGTGAATCTGCGGGGGTTCACAGTACTCCGCTAAAAATCCAGTAAACTTCAATATCTCAGGAATGAAGACCTGGAAAACCAAACGACTTCAGGGTATTTATCTACTCACTAGGTCTATCGAATGAATATAGTCTTGGTCTTAAAGGGATTCATATCTAGAGAGGTTCTCTCGTGATATGATCGAGATTAGGACGGCGAGAGGTCGTGTATAAAGTGAGCGGAGCTTTGTGGAAGCGCCCATCATCGATTATAATTTGGATTTTATTTCAAGATAATCGAGTGTTCATCGAAACATTTCGCAAGAAAGAGATACTCTTAGACAAATCCGTTCGCTGTGCAGTTTTATTATAATCTATTATTCAAAAAATATCCTAGATGTATGTCACTAGGAGAAAAATGGGAGTCTCTCTTAAGACAGTATTACACGGTCAATTATTGATAATATCGCAGTGCCTTCATGTGTGAATCCTCCACACAAGTAACAAGGTCAAAATGTGTACAGTTGTATAGAAATAAAATTATGTACCTCATTGTTAAAGCTTTTTATAAATTTCATGTTCTTGATAGATAGATGCTCACCGTAGTGGCCCTAGAAAGTTAACGTGGGCGTAACCTTATTTAACGATCCTATTTAGAGTATTCAAAGTCATATTTGGACGACTTTTAGGGCAGAGTTGCCTGAAAATCTAACTTTTGATCAAATATTGAACGCAAAACTGATTTACCTTTCGACGATACGTCACTCGCTCATTCTTTATTTCTTCCTTTGTCATTGGTATCTTCAAGTACGGTGTCGTGGGAATAATTTCTCTCAAATGGATAATGTGAAGATCGGGAGCCGGTGTTGCTTTTGAAATGACGCAAAGTTGAGTTCCTGGTAGCAGGAGTATTTCACCTTCATTCTGGAAAGCGGAATATGGCGCAATCAATTTTCCTCTGCAACATTCAATTGAAAACAGAGTACGCTTTCCGTTTTGACCAAGAAATAGGTTTCTCTCCAGTATGTCGATGCTTTCTGTGCAGGAGCTGATCGACCACCAAGTTATCTCTTGCCCTTTAACATAGTCATTACTCAAATCTAATTGCACGCCTCGCCAGATAGATCGCTGTTCCGATGGTATTTTGAACAGAGCTAACAGTAACAGCTTTAGGTATCCAAGCCAGGGCTCCATTTGCTCGCGCTGGTATGCCTTGCGTAATGCCGTATTCAACAGCGAATAGAGACTAGATCTATCTCTTCCCCACTCCATTGTATACAAGTATAGGGCAGCTGATTCATTCAGCATCAGTTTGACCTGCGTCTGTGTCTCATGCTCGGTTGTACAATTCATTTTAGCCTCTTGGACTTTTTCGTGGATGTCAGGCAGGAGATGTTGCAGTGAAGCAACAGCGTCCTCGAGTGAGCTAACTGGCATCTGTTCATAGCCGTCGATGTGCAGCGAAGTTTTGCTCTCTTGATTCGTTTCAATTGTACAGAAGCATTCCTGTGTTCGTATTTTTCTGATAATTTTGTCAGAACATTCATCCGGTGTACGAATGTCGATTTTCAAAGTATCCAGTTCAACTGTCTGAGTAATTTCGTTATCATTTCTTCTACTAGGTACTGAGTACTGCTGGCGCCGATTGGCCTCCCGCTTTGACGTAAAAAACTTCCAACCGATCATATTCTGGTTCTCTTGACGCCGATAAAGGATGATCTTGTCAGGTCTTCTTTCTTCTTTAAATCAGCTATTATTGTATCTTTCGAGAAGACAAATATACGCTCGTTATTGATGTTGTTTGCTTCTAGTTGAAGAACAATGAAAGTATAGGGAACAGTGAATTATTAAGTCAATTGAAAGTGATCTAGTAAACAGCTATGAACAAGTCCCATTCTCTGCCGATGTCATCGATAATTCTCTTGCACGATAGATTGAAATAATGTCTATTCTATCCCTGTCGTGCAATGTCCTTCTGAAGAGTGAAAGTGACTTCAAGAGTAGCAGTGTCATAGTTTTCCCAGCAGCAGATTTTCGATCAAGTCCAGTTCTTTTTTGGGGTTTTACGATTCGTCGAATAAAAAAGCCCTCAATTGTCAAAAAAAGACTAAAAAGTCCCTCGCTTCTACCAAAAAAACTACCGAAATTTGAAAAAAAACACCAGGATGCCCCTTCCCTGCACATACCTCAATTTGCCGTTAGAAATATCCTCATTGAGCAAAATATCTGCGGTGTTTTTTATAGCTCTTGATATTTTCTTTTGTGCCTGTTAGTTTTTTCCTTGCTATATAACAAAAACCTGTTTTAAGGAAAACTCTGTCAACTCTCTTCAAGGGCTTTGGTTTTTCTCGCATCTCCGTTGATTGTGCATGTCTGCATGTTTGAAGGACATCTGTCTCTGTGAGTTTTTATTAGAAATAACCAAATATCGCATGTTGCACTCTGAACTTTTTTGCGTCGGACTCTAATGTCGCAAGATTTTGTGCCGCAGTGTCAGTAAAAAAATGTGCTTTAGTTGTAAATATCGCACATAATGTGCCACACTTTGTGTCGCAAGATGTTGTGTGATACTGGCAGTAGCAAAAATGTGTCGCCCATAGAATATGTCGCATAAAATCTGTTACAAATTGCAACTAATTATCTTTTAGTGTTTATATCTCAAACATGTGTTATAGTTAATAGAGAGTCAGCTTGAGGAAAACAGAAAATACATATAGTAAGATATATTTGTGGGTGCATGGCTCAAAGGAGAAGGACCTTAAGAGGGAGGAAGGGTGATCGCTCAAGTAGGGTAGCTTGATGATGGTATGGGATAATTTAAGGGTACCCCCCCCCCCGTCCCCGACTTTCCAGGGTTTCTCGAGAACGGCTCGATGAAAAATGCTGAAACTTTCAGGGCAGATAGATCTTGGGTAGTAGAGCAAAAGTTGCCATAGTCTCACAATTCCAGGATCCCTCATTCTAGGAGATATTAGGGTCCAAAGTGCTTCAAATGACCTTATGTATTCCCCCTCCTCCATCATTATTTCAAATTTCATCCGATCAAGCTGAAACTTTTTTGTGGCAACTAGGACCAAATCGAGTTTCCTGTTTTTTTTCCTTTTCAAAAAATATTGTTTCCTTCGAATAGGAGAATCGAAATACTGGGAGGATCTCCTAAAAACTTCGGTTTTGCATATTTCTCAATTGGTGCGAATTTTGTAAAATTTGGCAAAATTCACCGAAGTACTATTTCTCAAAAAAAAACGGCTGACCCGATTTAGTCCTACTTATCACAGAAATAGTTTGGGACGGAAGGGGAGGATAGTTTAAGGGAGATAGCTTAAAAGGATTAGCTTAAGCATCATAGCTATAGGAGGTTGCATTTTTAGAGGAATAGCAATCAGTGCACCCTTAATTGGGGCGCAATTATCTGCCAACGTACATATGGTTAGTTTCATCTAGAATGTGTCGCATAATATGTGGCACCTCTTGCAGAAAAATGTGTTGCGCGTATGTTGATGTCGCAAAATGCGACTCAAAAAAGTTTCGAGTATGTTTACCTTTCTTGCCATATTCTGTTGACAATCGAGAGAACGAAACCTTAGCAATGTCGCAAATGAAAAAATAACAGGCGACCGGTTTTCATCCAAATAGTAAATTTTTTAGACGATAATAGTGTATACTGATGAAAAAGATCTCCTTTGCCAAGATTTGAGTAGTTGTGGGCACCTTTAGGGTGAGTACAACTGAGTTAGTATCGTAGTCTTCCTCCTCTACTTGAAGATGAAGATTTTCGGTTGAAAATAGCAACCCACCTTTCTCATCTCTCCAGATCTTAAAAAAAGCCATTTGTTGACTCCTGATTCGATCCCCCAAGTAGATCGTAAGAATTTTTCAAGGTGTTGTGGACAATGACGATGATGCGAGCTCAAGCAGAATGAGGTGGGGGACGTTTCAAAGAATGTTGGACAGAAAATAAGTGTTATCCGGGCAAAATAAGAAGTTGCGTCGATACTCACTTCATAAAAGACAGTTGGTCAACAGTGACACTGATTTGGATCGATGCTGTTGTCGAGAAAAACGACACTGTGTACAATGCAGCTCTTCTACTATTTATGTCACAGGAAAAACTGCCAGTCAAATGAAGGGAGCAAAAGAATGAGTTAGAAAAAACATAGAAAGGAAGAAACGAAACTTTTCAAGTGATTTGATGTGATTCATTCATTACTAATGATGACATGAGATGTTCTTCTCTCATCCATAAACATAGGCGACGGAACCAAGAGGTGTGGGGGTGATGCCCACACAGAATTCGACTTATGGGGGCGGCCCACAGCTTCGCCCCTATAGATTCCCAGGTGGAAGAGCCACGGCTGTTTACTGTCGTTCACGACGAGCTACGACCGTGAACGACCATATTTTGTCGTTTATCCACCAGCTGTAATACGACCGTATATCGTCGTGTCGTCAACAGCCCTGAACGGTCGGTTACGGTGATTAACGGCTATCTAAAATGGCGATGCCGAAACATCATCCTTCTTAAGATACTGAGTTTTCAGAAAGCCGATCATCGCTCAGAAAAATTTTAATTTTTCTGAGAGATGGGCTTTTTTTGAAAATTCAATATCTTAAGAGACGGCCCATGGCTCCATCGAGCATGACCATACTCCGAAAATCTTTGACATACCTTTTTATAATGGGAAACGAAAGAGCATGCAGAGAAACCTATGAATCCAAATTTTTAGCCTATTATATCATGCCCTTCATTAGCTATTAAGAAAACAATGACAATGACTCCTTCAATGTGAAAATTTTCGACTTTTTTCCCTTTTCAATTAGTTTATTGACAATTTCTCTGAAAGGGCTGGGCGCATAAAGTCGTGTGATACCTTAAAAGATAGAGCGAAACGCACTCTACAAAACTGTATATTTGGGATTTTCTTAGATCAATGTCATGAAAAACAGGAGTAAAAAACTGACGATTAGCATCAACTCTTTTTGCAAAAAATGTTCGATGGTTTTTCTGTATTCAGGACTGTTTGACATTAAAAGTCTACAGGACCAGAAATGTTTTTACGTATTTCGATAGAGCAAATGAAGGGCTATCTGACGAGCATAAAATATTTGATATTCAAGCATGAACACACATCTTTCCGGCGATCACAAGATGCTCGTTTACAATACCAAAAGTTATTTTTCATTCATTTTTTAATCCGTTTCTCGTTCATTCTCCATCCGTTCACACTCAAAATTGAAGACTGCCCCACGTCGATCAAGACCTAGAAAATGTTGACTGATCAACATCAAAATATCGCGGTCAGAATAAGCAAAAATAGGCATTTTTGAAACAATTTTCCATTCATCTCTTTAAAGCGAATGGTTGAAGTAGTCGCCTTGATGTTCGATACGAAGTTTTACATAGAAATGAAGAATGTCGATCGAAAACACCTTGAATTTATGATTAACTCGAGTTTTTATCATTAATCATTGTAATTTTTCTTTTATTTTACAAACGAGAAAAGAGAAGAAAGATGAAAACAAAGTATTCTGATTGGCGTGAACAAATTTTCATCATTAACTTCTTTGTAAGCATTGATATGAACAATCTGTTGCTAGTCTACAGTATACCTCCCTAAGCGTAGGTGGAACCATCGCTCTGCATTCCTTCTTTACTTAATCGTAAAAAAATAAAAAACGTGCAGAGACTGAACAAATATATCCATCGACTAAATACGATATGATGCTATTCGTAGTGTTCTAGTGAAATAAAAGAGATAAAATATGAAAATCAACTCTCGACAAAGCATTTCTCGTCGAGGTTCAAAAACGCAATCTTTTCGAACAAAGATGTGGATACACTATGTTTTAAGCGGCAATACCTTGTTTGTGATCTATGTCTACTCACTTCTTGGAAGCTGGCTGTTCTCTTGGCAAATGCTGATTTACTTTGCAGTTGTAGAACTGCGCTCGAGAGATGTTGCCATATTGGCTTTCATTTAATCTCTCTTCAACTTGCGTCAATATAGGCTCGGATTAAACAATGTGCCAATCAGAACCTTCAATGCAGCAATAATGATCTTCATATTTACAAACACTGCAACCTCAACAACAAGGGTGATTGCCATTCAATAAGATGTGCTTATCGTATTTAACGAGAAATAGGGAGTCAAACCAACCGTGCGATTAGGTCGTATATACTAAATGTTTTTCTTCCTCAGAGCGACTTATCTTTTAGTAATAGCTGGATGCAGTCACTTGTCGTTGTTCTATTACTACATTCCATCGAACACACGAAACTCTTTGGATAGATAACACATAACGGCTGCAGTTAGATAGCAAAAAATTGTTAAGATCTTCAATTTTTTTTCATTCGTCGATTCCTTTTTGGCTCCATTTTAGCCTATTTGACATCTTTTTGGTCGTCATTGAGGTCGTTGTTGTTTGTTGTATCTGTAATTTCTCGGTGACTGTACAAACTGAGAACAATCGATGGAAATAACTGGAAAAGGAAAAAATCGAATCCATCTGGAAGAAAAATAAAACATCAAATTGTATTCATCAAAGTACAGTGGTCTGTACTCATTTCGAAGTGTAACTAATCCAAACTGTTTACCTGCTTCTATTTTGAACACTCGACAATTCGTGCATCGGAGCAGAACAAGTAACATGTGTGCGTTTATCGTGCATGATATCAGTGTGGTATCTCATTTGACAAGTGTGAGTAGATACTGGTCATCGTAGATGAAGCCGTTATTTTCACCACTGTTTTCTCATTTAAAAAATTAATGAATTGCTCGTTTGCTCAGCAATATGCCGGCTATTTTCTTTATGTAAAAAGGCGATCAGACCCCGATCTCGCTATGGACCTACTACCATCGATTTCTTCGTTTTTATCACTTACTCGAACCTTTAATTTTGGACAATCATTCAAGATATTCTTTCTACGAAGTTGCTCATCATGTTCATGCATGCATAAGGATCTTTTTGAACAACTCTTATATTGGAAGATGAGACGTAGAATGATTGTTGACATTTTCTCCTTTTTGTGGCTTACTATACGGTGAGATCCTGTGGTGTCAATCAATTATTCAAAGGCATTAACTACTACTATTCGTTTGCACTTCGACTTTTGTTGAACACAGAACCCAAAATGCGTATGAGAAGCGACACCATTCCATATGCTAGACACATTACAAGCTATTCGTACGAGGCGAACTAGTATTTATGGTACAAAATAATAAATAAGAATCTTGTCAGGCTATTGAGACTACTCAAGTGGAAGAGAGTGCATGATAATCAAGTCAATTTTGTACCTAAACTATGACGAGTCGGTCGTTCTTCGATTTTGCGTGTAGAATAGAATTTATTCAATGATCTAGTCAAATTTGTGGAAAAAGCGATCCAATATATGGTAGGAACTATCTCGTATTCACCTTTTCCCATTCATTCGAGTGTTGTCTGCCATTGTCGTAAACGATTTGAGAATATACAAACAGTGTACCTTTTCTTATCAGCGCTTTTCTCGATCGTTGTAGCAGAGAAACTACTATTCACGAACTTTTTCATTGCTTCAGAGGAGCATCAAAAAGTTCAATTTGAGATCAAACTGATCGATCCTTTTCATACAGCTAGCTAAGAAAGTTTTCTCTCTCGGTGT
>CAWUHI010000206.1:0-14312 GCA_963921925.1 Sphagnum tenellum | reverse complement strand
GTGCTGATCACGTTGAACACAATAGCAACAAAAAATAAATGAAAAATCGTGAAATGAAAATTTCCAAAAACCCTTCCCACGCAATTCAGTTTTACAAAAAACCCTTCCCCGAAATTGCTCAGAGGACGTCGGAAATCAGTTTTCAAGCGGTCTTACTTACAAAAGTCGTCTGTTCCAAGTGGTTTCCAGTGATTCCGAATACTTTCCCAATAGAATAATCGAAATGAAAATGACTTTTTTTTGTCGACAGGGACTTTGATATTATGATATTTTTTTTCTGAAGGGATTTTTGTCTCGTTTCAGGGTGTGACTTGGCGACTCGAAATATGCTGGAATAGAGGTTCTGAGGTGTGCTGATCACGTTGAACACAATATATACAAAAAATAAATGAAAAATCGTAAAATCGAAAGTTTCAAAAACCCTTCCCACGCAGTTCAGTTTTTGCAAAAACCCTTCACTGAAATTGCTCAGAGGACATTGGAAATCAGTTTGAAAGCGGCCTAAATTGCGGAAGCTGACTAGTCGAGATTGTTACATGGGGTTCCCACTACTTTTCCAATAGAGTGATAAGAATGAAAATATTTATACTGCGTCACTAGAGACTCTGAGAGGATGAAATGTCTTTCTGGAGGACTCTTTTTGCTTCGTGGTTTGGAACTGTGCCGCTCGTAAACTTGCGAACACATGTTCTGTTCTGTGGTGATCACGTAGAGAACATCGCATCATGCATTAGTTTTGTTTTTTCTGTAGACTAACAACCACATGCGTATAGGGAACGAACTAGGAGAATGTAAGAAAGTACCAGTCCATTCGTGCACGTGCTCAGTGTTGTAGAAATCTGTAATGCGATCGATGGAGGAAGGGTTTTTATTCTTCAAAAGACTATATCGTTTGCTATTCAAAGCCCAAATAATCAGTTGCGTATGAATTAATTCAAATTTTCTCCCCCTGTGGACAGTCGAATGGAGTGACACCATTGGCAAGAGATTGAAAAAGTGAGTATGACGCAATGTTCTTGTTTGAGTGTGTGATCCATTCATTGGCAAAGATTTCAGATCGTTTTTTTCCACCAGAATTCTGTAGGTGGTTTTGCTTTTGTTCAAGCAGGACGTTCTCTCTTTTATCTCTCTTTCTGCTGCACGTGTATGTACATGTACACATGTATGCATGTACGTATGATTGCAGCAGCAAGAGAGAAGAAAAAGAGAAAGTCGTGCTTGAATGAAAGCAAAACAGTCTAGCGAATTCTAATGGGAAAAATGATTTGAAAATCTTTCCTGATGACTCGATCACACGCCCATACTAGAACATTGCGTCATGCTCAAATTTTTAACAATTGTTGCGTAGATAAAATACGCTTTTCACGTCATTTGCATTAAGAAAACGGAGTAACCGCCGTTGAGTTCCGTTGCTGTTCTAGACTGAAGAAAGAATTCTTTTGTCTCATCAATTGTTCTTTAGCTATTAAGGACATGCGTTGAATGATTGTGGTAGAAATAATGCTCTGAAACGAGCGTTGCTATTAAACGCTGAATGACATCGTGTTATCATCGTGGCAAATCTTTCATCTTGTTTACATGTATTCGGTCCACACGCAAGCACGCAGCAAAAAAAAGAGCATCCACACTTGTTAATACTCTGTTGTCGATATTTTTATTTTATTTTATTTCAGGCATCCCACAGTAATAAACGAAAACGACAAAGCTATTTGATCGACCGAAAGAGAAGCCGTCACTCATTTGTTTGAAACCAGTGTGTAGAGACTGTCTCGCTCTGTTCTTAGTGCTACGATCGAATCTAACCCTATGCTAAGACGGTGACCTTGATCGCGATTAAAGTTGTGCATGATTAGAGCCTATGTAACCGCACCTATCAACGCCAATTTTGATTAGCGGTGTGTGCATGCAGAAAATGTTCCATGTAAACACGTATGCATGCACAACACGCTAATCGTGTATCCAGCTGAGGTATACAAGGGATCACCGTATGAAGTAATCGATCACTCGTTCACCAAATACGGCAATGCACCATGTTGCTGTTTGCCGCTTCTCAAGCGACTCAAGTCAATTATTACACAGAAAAATTGGAAAAATATTTTGGCTGAGCTGATTTCAAATAGAGACGAGAAAAGCTGCGTCAGATAGATAGGAGGTGAAATTAAAGCAACAAATGAATATTCTCTAGGTGCATTGAAATCTGAAACAACGAAGGAAACAGATTGTTCCAACAGAAAATTCCGGCCAATCACATCTCGATTTCCCGTTATGCATGCACAGTGCGTAAGTGACAGGTTTAGATGTTAATAGCGTACAGTTCTGCTCGTATAGCGATATGTATGCACAACGTCGTGCATCTTTATCACGTGTATAACTTTAATCGTGCATAAGAGCGTCGTCTAAACATAGTGATAAATACTATAGTAGAAAAGAAGAAGAATTTCTTTTTCAACAAAAAAAACAACCAAACATCTACCAATCAATCGTCAGTGTTCCACCTTTTTTCATCTCAGTTGATAAAGTAAAACAGCCGCTGTTGTTTTTATATAATGGAAAGTTAAAGTACGAATAACTGACTTTTGAACCCGCACATTGCAATCATAGAAATGGGTCAGTTTCACAAGCATTGTGGCTTACTTTTTTCGACACGGAAAGTGAAAAGAAATGAAAATGTCTTGTGTTTAAAAATGGGAGTACATCACTGAAAATAGCGTTCCCATTACCAATAAACATACATTTCTATCGGCTTTTGGTTGATCTTTGATGAAAATCACTATTTGACTGTGTACATAGCATAATCACAAAAGTGGAAAGTCAATATTTCGACACTATTACCGATATCCAAGCTTATTGCGTACGGCAGGCATTACCCGTGAAGATCAAGTCACTCACGAATAAGCTGAATACAGCCATTTTCAACGAGCTTTCTTTCCACAACAAACTATACCTAAGCGAAAGTACTCTATTCACCTCATCACGAGATTACGGTTTAATATCCAATTTAGATTTGTGAAGTTTGCATCTCGACTCGGTAATGTACTTTATTAGGGGCGCCCTCTTTCGAGCGATCCAACAGATTTGTTCGCCATCGATACGCATATCGATGACTCATGAACTGCCATCTTTTTCTTTCTCTTTCTCTCTCTCTCTCTCTCTCTCTTCATCACTGAAAATTTCACTTAGCACTGTCTGCAATCGCTGAATATGTAGTGAATTTTTCTGGCACTGTTGAAATGTGTTTCATTTCAACAGTTCCACATCGATTGAATCTTTTGGCTTTTTTTGAGATTATTGACGATGAACAAACTCAAATAATGTCGAATAAATTCAGTTTGTTAACACAATTTACTGAGAGAATATTGACGATATCCCGCACTGTATTCATTGAAATTAGCAGGCGTACGGAATTTCTTTGTTACCAGGAAAAGTCCATAGGTTTGTCCACCTGAGCTAGTAACATCAAATCGTATTTCACTCATGAGACTTCAATGTCGGTATTGATCGTCTTAATCATTTCCATGTTGATAATTTTGAAAGTTTGTAAACGTAGTTTTGGGAGATGTAATCATTTTAAGTTTGGATAAAAACCAAAAACAAAATGCATTCGTTCAACATTACGTGAATTTCAAAGCACTTGAGTGAATTTTGAATTTTCAGCACCGATTGCTTTTAAAGATACTTCTTTGACAGATACATTATACAGCACGATCTCCGATATGAGATGCGTGCTACGTTAGAGAGACATCATTCAATCATTATCGAATTACTCAGAAGCAACATCCACGTTCTGATGGTAACCTCTGGAATTCATCCACAAGAACTATTCCAAGAATTATCAAATCAAGTATCGCTTATCAATTAACCGAATCTTGAACAATCCTATGTATGAAATACTGTGTGGCAGTAGTACCTGGAAAAGAATGTCGCCGAATTTTGAATTTTTCCTGATTCTAATTCGATCGAATTGGACATTTCGCACGTTTTTTATTGCTATGAAAAGATGGAAGTGTAATAAGAGTGCCGATTTATTAGATCAATACGAGTATTGCAGTTAAATTTCAATTCGGTTTGACTTAAAACGTCGTCGATGAGGCCTATTGAAAGACCATTCGTGCAACTGCCGCTAAACTTCGCGTGGAAAAAAAGGACTCACCAGATGGTTGGATGTACGAGAGAGCCATCCGAAGGCAAACCAACTGTCGCAAGTGATCGACAGGGAAATGAAGAACCTCGACAACACCCTTTGAACACTTGATGCCTAGATCCGTCGTCGCAATATTCATTCATGGAATACACAATCGATTGAAAACGATAGTACCTGCAAAGTTTGCGTATCTATTGAAATAGAGTGCAGTTATTTAAAATCGAAAGTCAAAATTTTAACTTGTCGATTGAAATTTTGTGCACCGATATTGGTTCTTTCTGAGTATGGTAAGAGTAAAAATATCCCGGTCGAAGCGAAATTCCAGTGTGTGAACATTATTAGCTGATCGAAGTATTGCTTCGAGTTGATCTACAATCACCGTAATGTTGTAAGTGATTGAGATTTTTGTTAACAATGACCACGGAACAAGGAATGACATGGAATTTGTACGATCGATTAAAATCGAGAGATGACCGGTGGTCTCATAGTATGGAATCAATAATTCATTAGGGTGCGGAAACAAATTCATTCCGGTGATAGACATTTCAGTTTATCTAATAGAAAAAAAAAGCAAAACACTTCTTTCTTGTCTCATGCGAATCAATCTGTTAATCCATACATTTGTGCATGTTCGTCAATAAAAACGGTTCAATTATACTGTCACTGCAGGGCAAAGTAAACACGAAAAAAGCAGTGCTTATGACGCGTGAGGTCCTAACAGAACTATTGCGGATAACCACTGTCAGTCGATGTCGACTAGAAAATGGCGCTTTGAAAATTACTTGAACGGTATTTTTTCTCTCCAATGTTTCTCTATAAATATTCGCCTGTTGAAAAGAGAATTGAGCCAACACATACGACACATTGTGCAGTCGGCATGAGTACATGCTAGTGGTAGAAGCGCGATCAGTATTCTCCGAGAAAAAAACGTCTATTTTCTTCTGAAATCTGACTTTGGCACCTCCCTTACTTGAAAACATGCTTGCTTGAAATGGTTATGATGATTTCGAACTTTTCTCCGGTGAAGTATTACTTAAGATTTTCACTTTGGTGAGTATTCGGTGTGAGGGAAAAGCCTTTTATTGGATGGTTTCTGATCTTATTGCAACTCTTGATGGGTTAGTTCAGTCTTACCGTTCCTTGGTTAAATTTGGAAAAGATAATCTTAGGATAATGGAATTTGGCTGAGTATCTTTATTATTAAAAGTGGCGCGTATGAATTTGCTCAAAACAAGAAAAATGACGATAAAAATTAGGAAGAAGAAAAAGAAATATTATCTTAAGTAGCCTTCATCTTCTTCTTCCTCGATTGACGAGACGGCGCTCGTGATATGGGCTTAGATCCACTGTGATTCGTATCAAAGTCATGTTCATCATCGTCCATTTCAAAGGACGAGTTCGTTTGCTCATGAGAATCGGCCGATTCGAATTTTCGCTTGCGACCGGACGTTTTTTTCTGTAAAGTCAGTGTTGGTGACGATGAATTGATCGGCATGTCGATGTTATCATTGGATGCACTAATATATTTGATCACAAAAAAAACAGAACTTCGGTAATTGATAATGAAAAGTCAGTATAACAACACTTACATGATCGATGTTGATTGCTTCGAAGAATCACATTCGTCGGCCTGAGTGACAACTTCTTCAGTGCTAGTTTCAGCCCGTAAGGGTTCTTCGATTGATTGAATAGCAGCTGGTTGAGATAGAAGAGTTGGTTTAATAGTTCCAGACGTTGTGATAACTTTTTCCGAGTTTATAGTAATTGATTTTTCGTTGATCAGAGTGCGTGTTGTGTTGGACAAGTATCGTTTGTCTCCAAACATAACTGCATATAAGAAACGTAAAACGCGCCCGTTTTTTTCGAATGCTAGCTCAAAAATACAAAACATTGAAAGTAGCAAGGCGAGAGCGTCATCAGGCGATGTCGTTTCTACAATTCGAATATAGTCTACATATATGTTGAGCACGTCATCAGAGATTACAATCGTCGGGTATGGTGTCGTCGGCTGCTGCAAAGACGAAATCACATTTTATACACAAAGTTACTGAATGAGCAAGGTTTAGAAGTCGTTAATTTTAGAACTTATTAGCTTTATTTTTGTTGAATTTCTATAATACCGAAGAAAATCTGTATCATTTCAATCTTTTGTTTAGAATCTTTGCATACTATCGTAGTTCAAATAAAAATCGGTTCGCACGTGGAACAAAGGAAAACTCACTGATGTAGACAAGATATGTGTCGATGTTTCTTGAAACTGTCGACAAAGTACTTTCAAGAGACGAATCGGCATCGAATCTAAGAGCGAAAGAGTGAATGTAAGAGTTAGAAAAACAAGGAACATGCGTTTTTTCGCTGTTCTTCGCTTCTCACCATTGATGAATGCCGGAGTAGGAGAAAGTTTCTCGAGTAACATTGGAACATTACGAAACACTGCTCCTTTCATGTCAACACCGGTCGTTATCTTCACCTCTTCGAAAACCTAGAAGAGAAAACATACAATGGATACCAAACTTTATTGCAAAGTGAGTTGAATTGATTATTGAGAAAACGAACGTTTCCCAGGCTACCGATCTCACTCTGTATCAAATAGCAAAAACATAGTTTTAATATAGTAGTAATTCTGATTTTTTATTCTCCGAACGATATGAACTGTATGCAATTCAACCTTCTGTACGAGAGACTATGACCTACAATACGGTAAGAATAGCACTACCTTGACTCAAGTCTTTCTAGACGTAAATAATTTAAATCTCCTCGAAGATCAATTTTAATATGAGATATAGGTGCAGCGAATAATGGGAAAAATAAACGATGAACGTACCAAATCCGGCATTGCATAGCCAGGAAATTGAATCATTATCTCTTGTGTAGTCATGTTGCGTGTTGCTACACGTCGAACATTTAAGGTCGAGCACCACAAACGAATCAATGTGTCGATGTCGATCGGACGTTCATCTAGCATTCGGGCGAATTTTTCACGTTCTTCATCGTTTCCATCGACTTCAGATAGATGCATGAGAAGAATCTGCATCAAAATTGAGCGTACAAATTTTTGAATAAGAAAAGAAGCGCCAGGCTCACTTGTTTATGTTTATCTCTTTCGGCAACTTCGGCAACTTTCTTTTTTACCGGTCGACCGGACGTAGGACGAGAATATTTTAGTTTGTTCATTAGAATATTAATATTGGCCATGTTCGGACGTCGCTCTCGCTTATACTTGCACTGGATGGCTTCTTTCCATATGATCTGCAAAGCAGATAAAAGTGAATTGAACACTTGCTCAGAACACTGTACTCACGATATTTTCCTTGGATTTTTTCACGTTCAACAGACTCAATATTGCGTTACTAATCACGTCATAGTCATTGTGTGACGGATACCTACACAAACAACAAGTTAATGATCAACGATTGCATGAATTTTCCGAAAAAAACGTAAAATAAGAGACGCGTGGTTCATATCGTTGGTGTGTATAAAGCCGCCATACACACGTACAACAAGAAGAATATAGGTTGATAGCGTTGGAGAAGACAGCACATGTACTAAGAATCTGAAGCAATTTGTGATATCAAGGTTGCTAACTAACTTCGTTCTCCTCGTCCAAACAAAAAACTGCAATCGTCTATTATTGATCTCAATGATGTTATTATTTTTCGATATTATCTGCTGTTTTATCTTTGATTTCAACTACAGTTATTGTCTAATCAACAGACCGAATTCAGAGCATGGTCAATGACATGAACTAACTGGATATTCACTCACTGATCACTCTTAAAATTGTGTGGCTTGCAGATTTCAGAATGATAAGATTCTCTCTATTATCATTGAGAATTTTATTACTTTCAGATATTGCGAATAATTTCTGATGTGTTTGTGGAACATAGTGTTTAGTGGATGTGAAAAATCGCTGAAATTCACTCAGATGAATGATGCATAAATCCAATGTCAGAATTCATCAGTGTGATAAAGCAATCACGTCTGCTAATTCTACAGAATCGTATTCGTGATTGGTACAAGACTAGAATATTTTGATGTCACAGAAGGCAACAAAAAAACTGATCTTGTACATTTCATTGAGATCTTTTCACACTCGAGTGGAATGCTCTTTGATACAGTCTAATCTGAGAATGCAGCCTGTCAAAAACCAATCATTTAGTCTGCCCATTCATTATGTATCATCGCCGGTTCTACGTCATTACTCACCAAATATTGTAAGTAGTTGTCAGATCATGAAATATTGCATCGATCAAAATTTGTCTATTCTTGCAGTGGGGATTGAACTTCAACATATTCCCATTCTCGATATCTTTGAGCAATGAAGAAGGAAGAGTTGGTATTGGATAGTCACTGGGTAACGGTAGTTGTGCCGTTGATTTGCTCGTCGTATCCGTGTCCACATGAGGAGGAATTGATTGATTCGTGATGACATCGACCAACGGCATTTGAACGTGTGAAGAAGAGGACACCTGCATTTTCTCAGGTGCTGTCTGACTAATGAGCGGATGATCCGGAGACGAGTAGGCAGGTGAATTCGGTGCAGCGCATTCTTCCAGAATATCGTTCTCTTTGTCATTGTTTGATGGTAGCGTGGTGTTGAACAATGTGCGTCTCTTATTGAGAAACAAAAGCTGTTGCTTGTATGTTGTAAATATCGATTTAATGCTATCGACATTGTCCATTAGCGACAGAGTCTCACCATCGACATCTTGTTCTAAAAGAAAAGACAAAAATATCAGTTACTGAGATCGAATAACTACCATGTTACCCATGTAAAAAATTTCCCTTGATAATCACCAAATAATCGATTATTAATCGATTATAATCATACGATTTTAATCAATGATTTACCCAGAAATAATCATAAAAAAATCAATACCAAATCGATTATTTCGATCAATTTGATTATAATCGATTTTCATTCAGCAGTAAAATCGATTATAATCAAATTGATCTAAATAATCGATTTGGTATTGAGTTTTTTATGATTTTTTCTGGGTAAATCATTGATTATAATCGATTAATAATCGATTATTTGGTGATTATCAAGAGAAATTCTTTTACATGGGTACAGTCTACCAAAACAGAACTTCAGATTCTGAAGTTCGAATTGTATACATATATTTTATCTGACGTTGATGAGTTTATTCTGTTCAAAGTATCAAATAAAATTTTACTAGACAATTCTTTTTCTTTCTGCGTTCCAGGATAATCTTGCTATTCCGAGTTCGTGAGTCTTGTCGTAAGAGAGACAAAACTTGAATTGTTAATTTCATAGATGTCGAGCCCTTTATGGTAGTATTTCAAATCGTGTGGATCAACAAGAGAGAAGTTCTCTGCTGACTCGATTTCCCATGAACACAAAGCGTCACTGTAGCATTTTGTGATCAGTCGATCGACAAATAGCCACCATTTGCTGTGCGAACGAATAATACGAATTATTTGAACAAATAACGGCCTCTCCTCTATATTTTCGAATCCAACGACATATACGCACGATTGACGATATTCAATATGATCGTACCAAAGTCCATCACATTCATACAGATGTTCGGCTAAGTCAATTGTACCAAAATGAGCAATTAGAAGAGTCTTCGCTCGATTATCGAAATGAAAAGCTTTGCTTTTCTTGACACCACACACGTGATCTTCATTGTCCAAGAGACGAGAAGTTGATACTGAGAGGCACTGTTTCAGTTGATTACGGATGGCGAGTGTCTTAGCTAGGTTTTTGAAATTATTCGATCTGGTGGCGATCTGTTTGAAGTAAGCATGGCGTCCTTCGTATCGCATACACCAGTATTTTACTGATGGACCATAATCGTCAATTATGTTTCCGTATTCAGTGCAAAAGTGGATTTTTGGCGGCATTCGTGTGGGAAAACAGTGCAGCATTGAATGTTGAAATGTGACACTAAGATTCCGCAAATGTGGTAGCCAGACCTTACGGAAAGGATAGGCAAGTACTAGTTCAACGATTTCTCGTAGTAGTTTGTACACATGAAATGAGGGCAACTGAGAAGCAATGTCATAGAAGATGATGGGAAATAATCGGAAAAGGACCAGTTTTTGGCTTGCGCTACCCGCGAGCCGGTCGTTATTTAAATGTTTGACGAGTATCGGTGGGGGGCGGTCCCGTGTGTCAAATAAGCCATATTGAAAATTCTCTAAGCGTTCTTGAATTCGAACTTAAATGAAAAGCTAAGCATCAGTGTCAAAATAACTTAGGCCTGAAACAGTTCTAGTTCATAAATTTGAATCATTCGATGGAAAGGACCACAGCCCAAACCGAACCGAATTGTCGAATAATTTGAGTCGAATTTATTCGAATCGGTTGAATCGAATCGAATCGAATCGGTTGAATCGAATCGAATCGAATCGGTTGAATCGAATCGAATCGAATCGGTTGAATCGAATCGAATCGAATCGAACGGGTTGTATATTTTTAAAATTGGGTCGAATCGAACCGAATTCAATTAAAAATTAGGTGAATCGAATCGGTTCCGAATCGGGATTTTTCGATTCGTTTCGGGCTCTGGAAAGGACTGTTAAAAAGTTTTCGTTCTAATGAGCTTATCCATTAGGCAAGCTCAATTTATATAAACTTGAATTTAATAACGGTCTGTGCAAATAGAACTAATCTAGAACTGTCCTAGGTCTATAAACAATGAGACGAAATAGACAATACTCTTACTATACGTAATGAGCCGAGAAGCAGACGCCTCCTTAAGAAGTGCCATGATCACTAGTGGACAAGATCCTTCTAGAAAGTCATGCATAATATCTCCGGGTAGAGAAGTTGTCGGATGAAAACCATCCAGATCTGCCAATACACTCGGTCCAACAATGCCAAACAGTGGTATCTGAGTCGGATCGGTCGCGATACGCTGAAGATTCTTATCATGATCAAAACTGCTTCTGTGTACGACTGACGTTGGCGACAGTGGTAAGATACGATCGGCATATGTAACGTAGCATCGGCGACAGAAATAACCTGAACTGAATGATGCCTGGTAGCCACCAAGAGAATGCGCTGCCAAATTATCGGCTGCCACAGTCGATATCGAAAATTTGACATGAACACCATTGATGATGAGCCCTTGTTCTTGTAATATATTAATGTCAGTGACAATCGCTTGGAAAAAGCGTTTCGCATTGTTCACATCCTTAGAAAAGCGATTATCTAATTTAACGAATGTACTGTCAAATGGATTCAAAACCTTTCCTACTCCAAAAGTTCCCTTCAAACCACCAGTTTTGCCAAAAAAAATTGTTTCTGAAAAGATTGAACTTTTTAATCTATATGACGCAGCCCGATCATATACCTTGAGAGCATTGCTGCGACAAATTCCTAACAGATGGATACTTTGCAATTGCGAACGATACTTGTCGGGCATGTCTTCCAAAAGAAAATACACCATCGTCATTTTATACGAGTCCTTTTTTGGCCCAATAGGATTTGTTAAGCCTATGTCATCCGTGTAGAGTTGTAAAAGTAGACTATCGTCATCAATGCGAGCACCTAAATTGCCATCTCGTATCGAGAACATTAAGTCATTATCGTTTATAGTCGCCTGTTGCTGGTGGACGACGTTATCCAGGAGAAGAGAGAACAATTCTTGACTTCGAAGCACAGAGGTAAGTGTCTCGGCAATCGGAATAATGTAACCATATTCCACCTTATCACCGGAACCCGAAAGAACCAGTTCACGCGGAGGCCGATAGTCTAACATTTGCTCGCACGATTTGAGAAACTGATACTCGTTACGTGTCGTTGCTTCAATCGTTTGGGAAACTTCACGTATCGTGGCTGCTAGCACATCGGTCTTGACTACTCGTTGATCGGTTAGATCCGTCAATGTCGTAGTTGTCGGCAGAGCGGATGAAACGCTCTTCTGTTCGAGGAGCCCGTGAACTCGCTCGAAAAGCGTGACAATATTGCTTGAAATCGATTGAATAATTTTCTGTGGAAGAAGAAATTCTTCTCTTAGTTGAAGAAGGAATCGGACGTAAGTATATTCAATGTCTCTCATGGACACATCATTGCCGTCAACGAATGTAGCCGTCGACTGTGGCATCGGTTCTTCACCGTCGTCAACTATTTCGTCCAGAACATTAGGGTCAAGTTCATCAATGAGTGGCGCAAGGATGTCATGTAGAAGAGGAAAATCGGTATGTAGACTAGTGGCCGTTGAAGCTTGAAGAAAATCCGAGTGATGACGATAAATGTGTGACTTGTAAGCAGAATACGTTTTGTACGAAGAACCACAAGATTGGTGCAAGTTGCAACTCAACTGGAATGACCGATCATTCTGGTGGAAGAGACCGATGTGACGGAAGAGTTCAACAAAAGAAGAGAACTCTCTGGTCATGACACACATATGACATGGGAAAGAAGACATATTCACGAACGGAATTCAGTAGAAATTAGAAACTACTGCAAGAAAAATCCTAAGGAAATGACATATGCTTCAAAGTGCCGGAATTTAGCTTGAGCTTACGCACAAGGCACGTAATCTCTTCGGATTATGAAAAATAAAGAGACTTACCGCGAAGACGGTTAAGCACTGTCTCGTCATCGGTGATGAATGTCTTTACCCACTGGATGACTTCGACGGTTGACCAACTGTTCGACATAAAAATGCAATGATCTACAAAGAAGAATTAAATGTTACAAAGAAAAAAAAATAATCACACATAAAAAAACCAGATTACTAAGATTCGATACAGAATATTTCCAAACAACATAAAGAAGACCAAAATCTTCCCACAATTGAGAGCGTGAAACCTGCCATTTCTAACAACAATACAAACAATGTACAATTTGAACTCGAACGAACATGTACGAACAACAATTTCTAAAAAATCAACGAACAGAAAAAAAATTACTCCGAAATACATCCTCTCGAATCACTCATATCGTAATTGAACCTGAAAAAAATAAAGTAAAATAGAATGCAAAGGGTCAAATCCGTGATTTCCATAATAAAAATGACCAGATTGAACCAGAAACTCAGAACATCGTGTGAAATCGATGGTTCCATAATAAAAATGACCAGATTGAACGAGAAACTGAGAACATCGTGTGAAATCGATGATTCTACAATAAAAATGACCAGATTGAACCAGAAACTGAGAACATCGTGTGAAATCGATGGTTCCATAATAAAAATGACCAGATTGAACGAGAAACTGAGAACATCGTGTGAAATCGATGATTCTACAATAAAAATGACCAGATTGAACCAGAAACTGAGAACATGGTTTGAAATCGATGATTCTACAATATAGATGAGCAGATTGAACGAGAAACTGAGAACATCGTGTGAAATCGATGATTCTACAATAAAAATGACCAGATTGAACCAGAAACTGAGAACATCGTGTGAAATCGATGGTTCCATAATAAAAATGACCAGATTGAACGAGAAACTGAGAACATCGTGTGAAATCGATGATTCTACAATAAAAATGACCAGATTGAACCAGAAACTGAGAACATGGTTTGAAATCGATGATTCTACAATATAGATGAGCAGATTGAACGAGAAACTGAGAACATCGTGTGAAATCGATGATTCTACAATAAAAATGACCAGATTGAACCAGAAACTGAGAACATCGTGTGAAATCGATGGTTCCATAATAAAAATGAACAGATTGAACCAGAAACTGAGAACATGGTTTGAAATCGATGATTCTACAATATAGGTGAGCAGATTGAACCAGAAATTGAAAACATTGTGCCAAGCCGCTGTTTTGGTAAAAGGTGGTAGGAAATCGGCAATGTTTTGGTGATATGTTTTTTTCTATGACGCCTTCTGTTCATTTGGAACATATGAAATCATCAGTTGGAATTGGAGAAACAAAGGAAAATACAGCAGTGTCGGTCAGCATCATGTTCAGTGCATTAGTAAAAGAAAGCATCTTGGTATGCTTTTGTGTTCTTTCAATATGTTTGGTGTTAGTGTGTGTTTGTGTTTCTTTTGTATTCTGTGGATTGTGTTTACTTCCATTACTGTGTTGTTGTTTTTTCGCTTTCGTTTCTCCCATGCGGTTCGCCACTACTGTCGTGCTTTTTCTTGGCGGTTCAGTTTACGTCAGTGACTGAAGATATTGCGAAGTCACTAGTACGTGGGTTCTATATTCAGATGAAGATGAAGTCGCGGGC
>CAWUHI010000204.1:0-13909 GCA_963921925.1 Sphagnum tenellum | reverse complement strand
TCGAATCGTACAATCAAGTTAATTTTTGACTCGTCGAACGATATTTGAAAATAGTATCATCCACGAGATTGTCATCATCGTCATCGGCAATATCTTCAGCGAGTGTATCAGCTATTTCCGGTTCGTCATCATCATCATTTTGTTCTTCTTTCATATCATAATGAGAATTGAATGAGGATTCTTTTTTTGTTATCGATGAATCAAGATAAGATGAATCATCGTGAGAAAGCTTCGATTGTGTTCGATAACCGGTTCGACGAGCTCGTTGTAATTGACGAGCACGAGGTGTCGGACCATTGTGAAGAAGATCATCGGCCGTTTCGAAATCATCATAACCATCTAAATATCAGCATAGAAAATGAACGAAGCAACATATTAAGCACTTTTCGCACCTCTCTCAATCTTGACAATCAACGGTGATTGATCGGCGTGTTGATGTTGATTACGAAATTGAATAATCGCCATTTGTTCTTCTTCATCTCCAGCAATGTTTGTTTGTTGTTGTTGGTGGTGGTGGTGTTGCTGTTGTACATGATGATCATCTTCCATCGGCTCGTGTTGTTGTTGTTGATGTCGTTCAATTTCGTTTTCATCTTCGATTTCTTCTTCATCATGTATAGTCGCACCGTTCATTGCTTCCGTATCGAATGGATCAATATGATGAACATCGTAGAGATGCCGTTCGAGTGCACGTAAATGTGAAAATTTTGTCCGACACATCGAACAACGAAAGACACTTTCACGTCGTCGTGCTTGTTGTTTAATCGGTGATGATGTCGACGATGTCCGTTGAGATGTGCGTAAGGATGAAGCCGGTGGACGTTGTCGAATCGAGAGACCACCAGCAGGCACTTTGGCATAGACACCACATCGATGTACTTTGGTTACATGTTGACGAAGATCACCGCGAGTCGCATACATCAGACCGCATTCGTTGCATTGAAATGTTCGTTCATCTAAGAGATCAAAAAAACTTGAATAGCAAATAATTATTCGAATTTCTTACCTCGATGTTGTGTATCCAGATGATCGTCGAGTACATCTTGTGAGAAAGTCTTGTACGGACAAAATGAACAAGTAAGTTGAACACGTGGAATATTGTAACTATTCAAGCCATGATGAATTTTTTTGTGTTGATTTAATTCATGTCTAAATATCGATTCGATATTGAAAAGTAACTCGGACAAAATAAAATCGACGAAGAAATCTTACGGATCAGCAAATTCTTGATCACATTTGAGACAAGTAACAAAATCTTCGTCATTCGCATGTTTTTTCAACATATGTTGTTTGAGATCGGCTTTACGTGTCAATACTGTCGGACAGTAAGTACAGTGAAATTTTTGAGCATTCGTTTGATGAGTAAGCATATGTGCTTTCAAACTATTCAATAGATGAAAATGCAGTCATAGATACAAATCGAATTTCGAACCTGTTGCTTTGAGTAAATCGAAATTTGCAGATCTAGAAAAATAGATAGTGTGTGGAATCGAAATTCTGCATAGAGACATACCGTGCATTGATACGGTCGTTCACCTAAATTGAATATGAATTATGGGAGAGAGAGAAAAAAAAAATGATCGATTATCTTACCGGTATGCACTCGTAAATGACGTTTCAATTTGAAAGTATCCGGACTGCAATAGGAGCAGTGAGGACATGAGTATGGTTTTTCCTAGAAATGTAAATCAAGATAGAATTTCTCAATGCAGATCAACATACGCCTGTATGTGTTCGAATATGACGACGGAGTTTGCTCAATTCGACTGTTGCATAGCCGCATTCTTCACATTTATGCGGTTTTTCCATGGTATGTCTAAGGAAGATGGTTCGGATATTTTTTGTTTTTCTCCTCACAACTTACTTGTAGCGTACATGACGAATCAATTCACCACTGGTAGTAAATTTGTATTCACAGAATTTACACTAGAAGAATAAGAAAGAAAATAGGATTCGTTGGATTTCTTGTTTTTTTTTTACTTGAAATGGTTTGATACCCAGATGGGTATTGACATGATTTTGAAGTTGTGCCGTAGTTTTGAACGTATTCGAACAGTAGGCACCTGAATGTATTGAAGTGAATACAAGTCGAATAGAGAGAAATGTTTACATTTGTGCGGTCGTTCGGTGGAGTGAGATTTGAGATGACGTTGTAGAAGGTATTTCTTGCCTGTGCAGTAGTTGCTAAACATCACAATAGAATACATTTCATGGGCGAGACGGATGGATATTTACCAGTAGGGACAAAGGTGTTTCTCGTCTCGACGAACTTTAATCGACGATTTTCCGGCATCTCGAGCACCGCTATTGCTGGCTGAACCAACTGCGCCGAGCTTCTTTCGGTTGGATGCTTCGCTAGAATTTGAAAAGAAAAAAGAAATAAATGAAAATTTTTTTTTTCTTCACTTTACCTAAATTCGTACACGGACGAATTTCCTTGCGGACCTGACGGACTCAAAGTGACATCCGCCGTTGGTACGGAAGAAAACTCTTCATCATCTTCTTCATCGACACCATTCCATTCTTCATCATCATCATCACGCAATGGTTCACGTTTAGCCGGTCGACCACGACGTTTCTTTACGATGCCGCTACCGGCACCACCACCACTTTGACTAGTGTGTCGCTGTTGCTCTTGTTTGACACGCGCCACCGGCAGTTCGTCGATGTCGTCATCGTCGCCCTGATCGTCATCGTCAAATGCTCGATCATCGTAGTCAGGGTCATCGGCAAATTTCACATTGAGACTCGAGCGAGAACGTGTTGATCGACGTGCTCGGCTTGTCATTGTAAGTAGTCAAATCTTCTTTCTTGAAGTCTGTTTTTTTCTCTCTCGAGAAATAGACGCAATCAAAAAAACTGAAGCAAGTGGAGCCACACAATACGGAGATAGGGGGCACCGCGTGATGACGACGTCACTGCTTGCCGGCCGGCCGATATACACAACAACAACAACAGAGGTCATTGTCTGTCTCATTAGTATCCACCAATGGAAAATAGATAGATGATGAGAATATTTGATAACTGAAAAACCATTTCTCAATTGAATGATAAAACATTCTCAAATACCGAGACATATATCGCTTTTTACATTGATCTTTCTATTGTTGATTAAATTTATTTTCTTGATAGATGTCGTTAATGTTCATCGGATTCGTGCGGAAGGGAATGATTGGAAAAATTTTGGTATTTCATGAAAATATTTCGTTTTCGAAATATTTGAATGAATTTAACAAGGAGATCAACGGAACACAACAAGATTCTTATGGATTTTAGAACACTTTTAATATTAGGAAAAGTTTTCACGAATGAAGTCCGTTCCGTTTCTCGATTATATAGAATTGACTTCTTTATTAAACGATATGAGATCATCGAAAAATTGCAATCCATAATGGAATTGTCACTACATACATCATGCAAAAGTCTTTGAAGTTGACGATTCAATGAATAATTGCCGGAGAAATGACATTCGGAGTGAGATGTTGATGTTCTTGTTGCTTTTTGTTGGCATTATTTTTGCGTTGAAGTACATCAGGTCGAGAGTAGATATATAAATCGGAATTCGATACGAAATTGTTATCTTTCCAAGCGAGTTTAATTAAAAACATGGTTAAAATGAAAATTAATACGATACCAAGTGTGATATAAGAGACATAAGGAACGAAATTGATTTGTTCGTCAGCCATGGTGTTAGTGTCACTTACGATGTCGGTGTAGTAGTATATTGTTTCAACAGGAGAGAAAAGAAGAAGAAGAAAACTAGCAACAGAAGTCGGAAATCTCTTTTGCACATGAACACAGGAAGAAACGTAGACATAGATAAATGAGTATTTTTGATCTTCGCGGTCTATTAGTATGTGTCAAAATGTGATTCATGAGACCTCAATCTTTGGAACTATTTCAGAAGTTGAAATAGCACGAAAAAAAAAGATGCGAAAGTAATCAGTCAAAAAAAAAGAAACCAAACCAACGTTATTCATGTCTAAGAAGAAAGCGATCGATATTGTTCTATTTCTGTTTTTTTTTGTTCTAATTAATAGTCAACTAAAGACGATAATTAAATACTGTCATGCAGTCCGTTTACGAATTCAATGGATAATAATTGTCGATTATAGAAATCAAAGTTTTATGTTGTTTGTTTAATAGAGACAAGAAAATGGATTGTATTTAGCCACTAGTACCATTTGTATTATTCACAGGCAGAACGGTACCATTCGGGGATAGTTGGTTAGCAATAATGGTTGTAATATTGGATTGCGGTAATCTTCTCACATATTGACAACCCGAAGCTTCAAGTGAGATGAAGAAAAAAATGTGCGAACAAATGAAACAAAAGCACAGACTTCACTTACTCCTTAAATAGACAATACCGGTGTTATTGTACAGGCTGCCAAAATTCGCCGTTGCGTTTTGATTAAGATTATACAATGCGAGAACGTATACCGGCACCAGTGACAAGGAACTGTTAAGAATAAGTTGTGTAAAACCGTTCGGAAATGGAGTCCACAGATTGGCAGAACCACTCTCGATAAATCTGTTACAGTCATTTATACGCCGAGCCAAACATGAACTATTGCTGCCAACATTCGAGATATATTGCATTATGCTTCCCGAGGTCGGACATGGACTATTATAGTAAAAATCAAGTTCACCAATTTCATAAAGACCACTTTGATAAACGGTCAAACTGTTCGATTGACGTTTGCGTCGTTTCGAGGTGGGGCTCGTATTATTGGTAGGACCAAAAGCTAAAAAGTTTGTTGCTACACATGCTTGAAAATTATTGCTGTACAATAGTCTCGATTGATAGACTTTAGTACACTAGGATAAGCAAATAACCGAAGCGATGAAAGCAGGTTCATCAATCAATGGTGCACTTACAATAGTCGAGAGCGCTGCACTGTCAACAATGGTTGTATTATAGAAGTAATAAGAACCATTGCTGATGATGGCTTTGAGAACCATTGATTGAATACGATATTCTAGAGAAAAAAGACAGCCGTTTCTTAAATAAAATTCATCGAATAGGTCTTCATCTAGATCATTTACGTTCACCCCACGGTGTGACACTTGTATTTGGTGTATATATTGATATTATGGAGAGTATGACCATTCCGGCAACGCATAAACCAATGAAACCTAATAAAAATACACCACCAAAGGTTATGCCTATACTCGTAGCAATTGACCTAAGATATTTGAAAAAGTTCAATTGTTATTCAAAAATAAAATCTTACTTGACTGATGATGCAGCCATTTCGCCCTGAGAATATTTCGTCCTATTCCTTTCTCGAAATCGGTGAAGTAAAAATCACTAGTGAACAGACATACATAAGAATTTATATGCATTCTATACTAGCCGAATGACTAATTATAAAAGCATGACCGATAAATGATTATTGATAGACCCAATAGAAATGTCTTCTAAATGAGAGACATCTGGTCTGGTCCCTCAAGGACAATCTACTTCCCTTACAGTTATCTATTTCGATTAGTCTCAAGGTAAATTATTTTATGTTGAAACGATTTTTCTTTTACAACTTTCATTAAGTACTCGCGCACAGAAAATGATTCTGCGTGTGGGAAGGAAAAAAAGCAATCAACTACGAAATTCTCTTATGAATGAGGTAAAAAGGTAAAGCAATGGCCATTTCAAAATATGATCCGAAAGGTGGGAGAATAAACAAAAAGATGTGTAATTATACATATATTCGGCGGCTTTCAAGGCCAAAACTGAAGTGTTTGTAACATTTTCTCATGAAAGCAACGTGATTCGAAATAGTTTAAAAAATATAATTCACGAAAAACTCGATAGAAAGTGTTCGCTAGAGAAGAGATATCCATGCCTCCGAGTGATTCGGGTTCTTTTACATTGCACCAAAGAGTTCATTTTCCGTAAGAAAAACGTCGAAATTTTGAAGAAAATGAATAGTTCGAATGTTCGACGAGGAAAAACTGGCTTCAGATCTGCGCTAGAATTTGCCAATTGATCTCGGAATTCAGAGAAATTTATTTCTCTTCATTTCATGATCGATTTTGATAGTCAACACCACACGTTTTGAATGAATCAGTCTGTAGAGTCTATCACCATCATGCTCATCTCCTGGTTGTATGACCGAAGTACTAACGAGGGAAGGGTCCCCAGATGATCAAAAGCTTTTGAGCCCATATTTTACCCAGTGAATTGGGGACCTATGGACTAGAACAACATCCAAAGAGTTCTTGCTGAAATTCAGATTTGACCGAGATACTCAATTTTAAGTGAATTCTTCCTATAGGAGCCTCACTTTATCAATGAAATCATATTTCTGAATTTTGATCTGAAACTTCCAGATAAAGGTCTCAGTTAGACTAGTTTGTGCACAAATTTTCATAAAATTTCGATCAATTCTCTCCGAGATATACATTTTTCAAAATTTCGACGCTTTTCTATCGATACCATGTAAAACATACATATTTTGAAAAATTCAGATCTCGATCGAAAATTTCTGAAACTTTATGTACAAACTAGTCTAATTGAGATCTTTATCTGGACAAAGTTTCAGATCAAAATTCAGAAATATGATTTCATTAAAAAATTGAAGCTCTTTCAGAAAGAATTCACTAAAAATTGAATATCTCGGTCAAATCTGAACGTCACCCACGCAGAAAAAAAATTTGAAAAAAACCGCGGTTTCTACCGGTATGTTTAAACGCATACACGGTCTGACTGTCGCGATTCATTGAAACCGCGGTTTTATTCGGAAAATTTTTCCGTAGATAAAAGCAGTAAATTTCGACCTAACGTGTCGATCGTCGTTTCCTGACAAGTTTTTTTTTTCTAAATTACAAATAGTTCACGTTTCTATATGGGACCAATTCGCGACACATCATCTCCTACCGGAAGAAAAGCGGCCAATTTTATTCAAGAAAAATACGGTGTTGCCTTCAGTTAAAGTTCGATGTGACCAAAGGCAAATCTCGTCTTGTGAATGGCAAGAAGAGTGCACCCTTCTTTCAAGTCATTTTTACAGATTTATTCAAATAAAAAGGAGCGCTCAATCTACTTGTTCATTCTAGGAAAAACAAATTCAAAAACATATAGTTTCTATCGGAACTCGGATCAACACGAAACGAATAGCTGCATGTAATTTTTTTTGTCTCATTCCAAAAAAGAAAAGAAACAATCGCTTGTTTTCTTCGTCAAGATTCAATAGTAGACATTTATTCGCATAATTGTTCTGTTTGCAATGAAGTCACAATATATGTACTTGGACTCTATTCTATATACAGGGCCGCGTTATTTTCTCTTAATTGACACGGTCTATGGGTTCTGCATGTATTCTAGTTTTAATTAAAATTATCCTTCTTTACCATATTTGTTTCACTCTCGGTATTGGAGTATGCAATCGTCGTTTGTTTCCATCCGTTCGTTCGTTTTATTTCAAAGAAAAAAGAACTATTCAGACAAGTAATTTAAAAAAAAAAACATAAGAAAAAATGAACGATGTGGAGACTTGTTCTCTCTTTCGCGTTTAGTTTTCATGGAGAATATGGTGTGTTGGTTGATCATCATCGGAGTAGAGTAGAACAAATAAATTTAGCGAGATTGAATGTGTATAAAAAAAAAAAGAAGCTAGACGATCGTTTGCAAAATAAAGTGTTTTTTGAAGAAAATCGAATAAGAGTCATAGAGAAAAGTGTCCGATGCACGTACGAAATGAGATGTACGGTAGTTCTTTAGCATATATATATATGTGTATGTGTTTGTGTTAATTTCAAGTGGACATTCTTTCTTATCCAGGTAAAACAGTCGCTGGAGTGGTGGACGTCGCTGAATATTGAGAATTAATGGCATAGGCAATGGCCGTTTGAGACAATGTACCCATGTATTGACAGCCATATACTTCGAATTCAAACAAAGAACAATATTCATGTATGGATTATCTTTCGATTTGAGAAGAACAGAAAGAAAAAAAAGTCAAGTTCTACTTACAGGCATAGTTCAGAGCAGGGTTACCGAAATATTGGTATGTATTGGCTATGCTGTACGCTGTCGCTAATGGATAAGGATAAACGGCTTGAACAGTGATCGTTTGGTAGGTTTGATTACTGCTATATATCGATTGTGTCAAGCTAGACACTGGATTCCATGCCACACCTGTCGAGCTATTTGCTGCATTGGCAAATGAATTGCAGGCAGTCAGTCGTCTTTTACGACATAAATCATTTGATGAACTGCTAATATAGTTATAAAGGCCTGCATTGCCCAAACAGGTAGACGAAAAGTAGATAGTCATTTTGTAAAATTCGTACAATCCCGCTGTGGTTCCTGTTGAACCTGACTGACGTTTACGTCGTTTGGTGTTGCTTGTCGCCGTATTATTTGTGGTGAAAGCAAGACCGCCTGACATTAAACATGCATAGAACTGGTCAGCAGCAGTGGACGTAATGCTTTTATATGCTGCAGTGCACTAGAAAGACAGAGAGAGAGAGAAATTAAAATTCAGTTCTATCACGGAATACTTACGAGAGTCGAAAAAGCTGCACTGTCGACGATGCTACCATTGCGAAAATAAAAACCCGAACTATTACTGTACAATACTTTAAGAAGTGTAAATGCCAGAGTATATTCTTTAGAAAAAAAAAAAAATAGAAATTTTCATCATTCAAATAAAATGAAATAAAAGAATTCTTTTTTCTATGTCAACACATACGTTCACCATATGATTGTACACTATGAGTTCTTGTATAAACTGCGATAATACTCAGAACAACTATTGCCGCAACAGCAAATAAAATCAGACCAAAACAGCAGAATCCTGCAAGAATTGCGCCTGGTGCAAGTCCAGCTTTCAATCCGGCGGCAGCCATGCCTAAAGTGATAATCAATATGTGTGTGTGTGTGTGTATTTAATTTGTCTGAAAGAATTTTTACCTTCTTATTGATGAATGAAAAGTTCTTTGAGATAGACAAGCGTCGAACTACCTCTAATTATCTGCTACGAAATAGTATGATGACAAACACACAAGTGAGCTCTCCTTTTTCTCTCTGAATAATTTATCTATCTATATGGTTTGATGTATATATATATTCTCTCTCTCTCTCTCTCCCTGTTTTTTTTCTCCGTCCCCTCCGTGATGTTAGCGGTAAGTGGAAAATTTTTTTTTTTGCAACATTTTAATGCGTCAACGCGTCGTGGTACTTCTCTCCATATTCTCTCTCTCGCGAATATAATATACATACACACCCTTGAGCAATGACGGAAGGCCAACTGACGGGCAATCAACATTTCGGAAGGTAGGCGAGACCAGACCTACCGTCACGCTTTGTCTAAAGACAGTAGGTATACTCATATTCGATATGAAAATGAAAAAAGGAAGAAGAAGAAGATGGAAAAAAAAATGCGAAATAATAATTCGATAAGATCCACCAACAGCATAACCATCATCGATTTACGGTTGTCTATTTTGTCTTTATAGAGTGAGAAGACAAATTGTGCAAGGTCGATCGCGTCGCACTCATCTAATTGATCGTTTTGGTATACAAAAATCACGCCTAGTGATAAAATCCGAGAGTGAATGTATATAACAGAAGAAGAAGAAGAAAAAAGTACATTTCTCCATCATGATCAGACAAATTGACGACCGTTCAACCTCGGTATTCCTTGATAAGAAAAGATTCTTCGATTGCTAAAACACATACGTTATCATATGTATGGACGAACTAGAACTATCTTTACATTTGATTTGAAATGAGGTTTTTTTTTTTCTTCTCCTCGTCTCGACGTGTCGAATGGATGATGTATATTCAAGGCAAATAGAGAGAGAGCGAGAGCAAGAACGATATTATCGATCGAATTTTGTTTGTTTACATTTCGATTTCGAATTAGTCTGAAAAACTGAACGAACAAAAAGAAAAAGAATACGAAATGGTTTTTCTTCGTTTTTTTGATGAAAAGTTATTCATGATGTAGGTTTTGGTTTTTCGATCACAGCCAATTGCGATTGGCATTTTCGCTTTGGAATTATTTCTTTGTTCTGCTCTTGAATGATTAGTCGTAGAGAGAGAGAGAGAGTAGTGCTCGCTGTTGTTGTTGTTGTTTTCTTTTGGGACGATTCATTTCGTCATGATCATCATTAACTATGAGTAGCTACATACTCACCCCATCTTTTTTTTCTTCTTCTATTCACTCTGCCGAGCTGATGCACCTATCATGTGTGTAATCATCATTAGTTCTCCTTCACCGCTGTCATTTATCACGCCTAGGTAGTGTAATGAGTCGACTTGTTGGTAATAGTAGTAGATGCGAATAAACGAAAAGAAAAGAACAATCAACATTGACACTATGGTTTTTGAGTGAGAGATTCAATGGTGACGTATTCTATGGCCTGCCGATGGCACTATGACGCGTGGGCATCACCTTACGCGATCATATATCTCTGTCTTGAAAGTCAACGTGTGTGAAAAAAAACTGTAGAGTCTAACCGCAAAGAGAAAAAAAATGTGCCGCCGTCTCTTCACATCATTGCTGTACAAGGTTTATGTTTTATATTTATTATACTGGCAAAACTATTTCACAGTGAATCAAAGAAAAAAAAATGAAAAATTGCCTATTCTATTCGGATATTCGTTGTTTAGATGGTACCAATAACGATGTTTGAATGTCGATTTTTAATTGTCGAATTTGAGTGTGAACCGTATCGATTTGTTGAAGAGTATTCTGTAATTTTTTCTGTTCATTTTCGACGAATCGGCTAAATAATCATAATGATGATGTTGTGAAGTGGAAGTATCTATCACTCACCTATAGGGCATGATGAGTTCGCGCATTTGACGTTCGTTTTTATCGAGTTCTTCTTCGAAATGTTTACGCAATTGATTAGCCAATTCTAGACGAGTCTTATCGATCCGTTCTTTCATTTCATTTTTAATACTCGAACGACGCATCGGTATGAAATACAAGCCAAGAATACCAATGAGACTAGCCCCTAGAAGACCTGTCCAATCAAAGGAAGCCAATGTTGCTAAGGCACCTTTTGAAATAGTCGGACAAAGAAATCAATATAGATTCGAAGAATCAAGAAACCGAACCCAATCCCACAGCACCCACTTCGATCGCTGCTGTTCCCATCATTGTCGAACGAATCGATGCTGAAAGTTCATCAGCTTCAGATCCCGTTGCTGTCTGTTGTTTGTAGAGAATCTATTGGAAAAAAATCCTTTTCTCTAACAATCAAACGCAATCTCTTCTTCACCGACATTTTGACATTGAGCTTGTAATTGATGAAAAATTTGCTGACGAGATATATTAAACGAAGTATCTGTCTCCGGAATATGTGCACTGGTTATTTCTTGTCGTCGTCGAACAATAAAGATAACTGATACATGTATTAATATCTTGTTCGATATTTTTATTGACACGTTCATTAAATTGAATTTTTAATTCTGATGAACCACCCGTAGTGAATAGAGTGGACAGCAGACGAGAAATTTGTATATATTCCAAAAGAAATTCTTCCATTCGATCGATCATTCGAAAGAAGATATTATCGATTTTATTCATTTGAAATGTAAAATCATCGAACATTTGTCGATGATATTCATCGATATCATTATCCAAGACCACGATTAACTACTCTATTGAAGAATTTAGAAAAAAACAACGAAAAATCTTTCTTCGAATCGTCTTTACTTGTTCATCATCGGTCAAAATCCTTTCCGTTGATTGACGATGGCAGCATACTTGTCAAAAATTCGTTCCGCAACACCGAGCGGATTGTCTAGTTTGATTTTAAGTTTAGTTGTATCGTTGAGTTCTGTTCGAAGATACTTTTGTAATGCATCCATTCCTCATGATTTGAGTGCACTAATCGGAAATACAGGTTTCGATGGATTGTCGAGTACTTGTCGAGCATTATCACGGACATAGCTGAGAATATTTTGCTTGTCGATTTCTTGTTGAATTTGATCGATTTTAGTCAAAATAATCAATACTTTCTTGCGCCATTCATGAATATGAACGAGGAATAGACGCTAGGAAAAAACGGGGCCAAGAATTCCAAGAAATTGGAAAAAGAACATAGGGAGTTTCGTCATCGATGGGTAGTAGCTAAAGAGAATCAGCAGAAGTCCAGCGAAGATCTAAGCGAATATGCACGAGAATTTTTCAGTGTATCCTGATCGTGTTTGTTAGACGAGACAAATGGAGAAAGAAAAGCGACAGCTCGAGATCAAATTGGATACAACATGACAAGTTGAATCGAGCCTTGCAACAGGAACGGTGCGACTTCCAGGTGACAATCAAAAATTGAACAAAATCGACGGCAACACCCTTCACCGTCTTCTGTGTCGACACTAACTGCAGCTATCAATAGTGCTAATCTTGATGCTTCGGTGTCTTCAGAAACCACCAGCAATGGACGACAAAGAGCACTTCAGTGCTACGTATCTACCACAGCTGAATCAGCCAATCTCGACGATCCGTCTGTTTCTATTCTCTGCATTGTTCTCTGTGTGTTGTAGACAGTGAATTGGATTGCACAGAATGCGTCACTACTGGAAGTAACGCAAAAGTGCCACACCTAGATTCTAGCCACAAGAGAAATGGTATTGTGAGCACGATTTCTGGGAGCATACTATTTTCGGCTGATTGACTGACAGTTGAATGCACAAAATTCCCAAACTGAAAGATTCGAACTTCATTCTTTGAATTGACTTGTTGACAGACATTTTCCAAAAATCTCATGAAAGCAAGACAACAAACGATAACTTTTCTTGTTTTTCCTTGTCATTTACAAGACTCTTGTTAGCTACTGTGTGTCAAACATTTACGTTCTGTCGTGCGTGTTTCGACAAACCGCAGAAAGATGAATGATAATGACCTTCGCCTTTTTTTTCTCTATTATTTCTGCTCTCGCGTATTTTTGCCACCAGAATTTTCCGAATGCGTCATCGCTCACGAATAAATAGATGGTCACTTGGTGACAAGTATGGTGGTGCTTCCAATGATTATCTTTTCTGATTGATTTGTATTATGAGAAACATTTATAATGAAATAGAAGTGATGCTCCTCTAGTTCAGTTATCAGTTCAAAAACAAGAGCATTCTGAGCATCTTGGTTTTTCGATAGTTTCCGAACCTTCACCCGAGCAATATTCTCATTGCTCATTCGAAGTGCGAAAAATCAAACACAAATTGGCCATCATCATGTGGGCAGGATAGACGGCTATTGTACACTGATGTTACAGGATAGACGAACTGAATAAAAGGAAATGGATGTATCGCTGAACCTGACCTATAAGCTAGGTGAACAGTCCCCACCTATTGGTCAAACTCTGCTAATGCCGAATAAAAAAGTGTATTGGATTTTTCTGTTTCTCTCGCTCGGTCGGCGTATAAATAGAGAGATAGCAAGCAACTGAAATATACCGTTCAGTCAGCACTGAATGTCAAGCAGCCTCGAACAAGACCATTCATCAGCATGATTATTTCAGCGGCTAGTGGCGCAAGTAAGTCGATGAATGCCCTAGTCCACGTACTGATTGTTCAGTACTGGAATACTGATGCATTTTTGTCACTACATTAGACATCACTGCATATCAGTACTGATCCGGTACTGGATCAGTTTTTTTAAAAACAAACAGTCCAATACCAGCCAGACACGTAGTATTAACGAAATAGATAATCGAAAGTTTTCTAAGTGAATGTTGAAAAATTATTACTGTATCAACACTGTAATATTGACGACAAAGTGTTCAGTACTTTGAACATTATTGTACGCAGTACTGAACCAGTACTGTCAAATCAATACGTGCTCTAGGGTCCCGTTCTTTCGTTCGAGATTAAGCGCAATTGAACACATAGGAGGTCCATGCTCTATCTTTTCGTTCTGTCAAACGAACGATATTAAAATCTGTTTATTCCTTC
>CAWUHI010000203.1:0-10942 GCA_963921925.1 Sphagnum tenellum | reverse complement strand
TTGAGGTCCAACAGTCCATGTTTTTACTACATGGTGTAGCGTGCAAAAACGCCGCTCATAGTTGTCGTTAGCTGTCAAGTAATCTTGTTCTGTAGATCTGCATCATGACATTTTTTCCTCTTCTTCAACCTAAGTTCTTTTATAGAAATAGAGAATTTGTATCTTTTTCACTCACGGAATGCTTGAAAATCATGATTATGTTCTGGATCACTAGAATTCTTTGTGACGCAAAACATTAGAATCTGCACACTTTATTCATAAACGCTTTGGTAGGCAGATAAGCAAAATCATGATCACATTTACACATCACACAATCACCTGTACGATAGAAGTGAAAGTGAAACTTGAAGAGTTTTCAAAGTATCTGGCTAGAATACAATACTAATCTCACACAGATCTACGACAAACATGAGAGAAATCACAAGTTTGAAATAAAAATACTCAAATTATTCACAAGAGTATCTGAAGTGCTAACATGAGTAAAAGCAATGAAGTTATACGGAAAGAGAAGACATTATCACACAAACATCATGACGAGAAAGATACAAATATGAAGATAGAATCAATAGCAAGAGTTAACGATGATTGAAAGGAAAAATAGATTACTTCAATGTCTACTGAAGATTTGGTTTATGGCATCATTTTGGTCCCATCGATTGAGCGCCCGTAATCTAAACAGATGAAAATTGACACATAGAAGCTGCACAACGTTAGAGTCGTTTACGACAGACTGTCAGCTTACCGAAAAGTATCGGTCTCCATCTTGAATAATCACACGCTTCAAGCCATCTCGAACTGTGCAAGATACAATGCGCAAGGTAGACGGCATGGTACTGATCGTATCCTGGACATAACAAATAATAAGAAATGATTGAATATGTAACTGGAAGATTTTTTTTTCATTTAAAAGTGTGATTATGAAAACTAACAAGGAAAAAAGCGTACCTGTGGTAAAGACTGATCTATGAATTGAGGAATATCGGATAGACTAGCAATATTATTAGTGGAAGAGGCGAAAGTTTCCCTTGAAATTGATGATATTCGTTCATTTTGTGCATCATTTGGCTGCTCATGCTATATAGAAAACGCCTATGTCACTTCAGATTAGTTAGAACCACTCACTCTTCTTTGACAGCCAACGGGCAGCATAGTTGGTGTTTGGTCAGTTCGTTCTCGTGGTTCAGTAAACAAAGCCGTCAGCTGAAATACGAAAACGGATATTTGATACTAATTGATTGATACTGCACAATTTTTCTGTTCGTATTCCTCACTCACACAATTTGAACTTAGCTACGAAATCTTTGGTTGAAGTCAAACTTCTCAATATTATATTCAATTCAACTGAAATTAGAGTACACTCCCCCAACTGAATGAAATTGAACATCAGAAACGAAGAATTTTTTTATTCTCATTAAACGCGTGCTGCAGAGAGTTGAATGAATCCGCGCGCGTTAACAGGTGGATGTACACTTACATTGGCAAATGATGAATCTTCATCCGGCTGAGTTGACGTATAAAGATCTGTGGGCATTGCTAGTCCACCTTCGATTCGGAGTGTGTTGCTCTGATCGTTCGAATTGCATTGTTCTGTTCCATTTCCAATTCGGCTTAGATCCAACTCATCGTCTCTGTTCTATTAATAAAAAAGAAGGAAAATTATCTTTTGAAAAATCTATTGAAATGGAAACTGGTTCGATTTCTAAGTTAGCTGAACAATTTAACAATTACGAAAAATATAATGACCACGATCTATGCAATTTCTTCTGCATCTGTTTGAAACCTTCTGAACAATACAGAAATGAGAAAGTTCTAATAATGCCAGAGAGCAGAAAACGACAAAGTCCAACATCATGTGCCAATACCTCAGTATTGAGAATCGGTGATGACGACCGACAAATGATCGATGCTTTCGGTAACGTAGAGGTCAACAAATTATCTTCTTGCGGCTCGTCAATCGTGGATAAATTCTCCGCCAAGTCCAATACCTGAGTTATCTGTTGCTCATAATCGTCTTCCTGAAGGACAAACGAAAAAATTATTAATAAAGTATTCGTATCAGAAAACGTTTTTCTTGCCTGACGGTAGAAAGCGATGATTGCACTGCAAGTGTAAAATAAATCATCCATTTTTGACTTCGACAGAGAAATTGGCTTCGAGTATGAGTAATCAGTGTATTGAACGTAGTGATCCGCCTCGCGTTTGACTACAATGATTGTATCACTATATCGGCTCATGAACATGAGAGCGTTTGGTGTATAATGGCAATGGACGTTCGTAGTATCAGTGAGTTTAATATGAGTTTCGAAGGCGTCTGCTGGATGGACCTTGCGACCGAGGAATTTCTGAAAAATACGAAAATATACGGAGTTAGATTGTGACGGAAGTTTCTAAGAAAAAGGCATATGAAACGGATCATGGATACTACCACATCGAACATCGTTCTAAACAAGACCGGTCAAGCTCAATATTTGAACAAACATAATTCTTATTGTGTTGCATTTTGTTTACTATTTTTTGAGGGCAAAGAAACACAGAAACACTTAAACAGATAGGATGCTTACGATCAAGTATTGTGGACACTTCACGAAAACTTGTTTGTGCACTTGAAGCTCGAAGTTCTTGGTTGAATGATCACAGAGAGAGCACTGTTGCTGAAAATTGGCTTTATCATCAGTGCGGCTAACCACTGGATGAGCCACCAGCGCATTGTTTTCAGTGAGTTTAAAGATAAATATTTGAGTGCTTGATGAGACGAGCGAATTTGATGACTGTTGGCAGGAATGGCAGTAAAAGTACGTCTGAATACTGGCTCGAAGATTTTCATTCAACTTCGCAAGGTTGGGATTAGTCTCGATCAGCAAGCATGCTTCTTGGATTGTCACGCACGACGACACATTGTCGATGGACGTTGAAGATGACATGGATGCACATTGAGCAATAGCCTGAATGAAGTTGAGTTTGGTGCCGTGGCGCAAACGCTCGAACAGCAGAATGCCTACAAAAAACAAAGTATATTTTCCATAGTAAAATCAGAGAGCTCGCCATGTATCGCTGGAAGCATAACAGAACTTTGCATCTTCGTAAATAGAAAAAAAAAGATATTTGTACTTACGACTGTTAGCATAAAGACGCCGTAACTGTTCACCTTCACCGATGACTCTCTTGTTCACACTTGTTCCCCAACTCTTTTTTATCTTAGTCACTCGCACTAAGCAATTATTCGCACCCGAACGCACGATGCTATTGAAGCAGGTCAGATTGTACACGTTTGACGATGGACATCCGATCGCAAGCCAGTTGGAAAATTGTACGAGAGAAAGAGCACCAGGTGGTTTTCTGAATCGAGCGTTTGCTTCTGAGTCATTGATGTTGATGATGAGCACCTGTGGCCACTGGATCACTTCAATATGACGGATAGTTGCATTTCCACACAGTGAGCAAAGCAAGTCGGAGATCGTTGGAGCGAAAAACGATTGAAGTTCTCGTTCCAGATTTAAACCCGTCCGAAAAACACTGATTGGAATCGATGGAATTGTCATGCGCAAGGTCACCGAGCGTTGACACGATTTACATGAATGTATTTTGTTGACAATAAGATTACAATCCAGTAGTGGTATAAGAATTTGTTCGAGAATAAATGTGGATTGTTGCAACGGATCTTCGGGTTGGTCGTTCGGTAAAGAGATATTGATGTTCGAAGAATAAATGCTACGGTCACTGGCCGAAGACCATTCATCTAGGAATGTCCAAATAGCAAAAAGTAGAGGAGGAGCGTTTGACGGCAATGGTGGAGGAGGACGACGACAAAGATCATCGTTGTTTCCAATTGATAGCAGAAGGCCGATAGCCACATTGAGCCAGCTCGGCGAAACAGATGGTAATTTGAGATCAGCATTGATGTTCAAGTTAGGAGCTATAAGACAAGAGACTAGCTCAGTGAGAACTGGCTCATCGGGACACTTTGTGTAGTGTCCAGTGCCCCTTTTGCTAGACGTCTGCCGCCATCGCTCTTCAATTGGTCTCAATCTTCGTTCTTGTAGAGTGCTATCGTTCACAATAATATTGTCTGTTGAGATATTGCCGATTTTAGCGAGAAGAACATTTGAAAACTCGTCTACCATTGTGAGCATGTCAGGCACCAAAATTGACAGAAGAACATCGAGTCTCATGTGTACAGAACCACCTGAAATAGACGAAAGCAGAAAGTCAGTATTAGGAAGATATGTTTTGATCTATGAACTAAAAAGTCGTTTTTCTGAAGTGAATTTCCTCGAATTCCGTTCCGAATCACATGAAATTTGGCTCTGTTATCGACAGATTACTCGATTAAAATTAAGAGTCTAATTGTTGAGATCTTACCGAGTTGAGCTTTCTTCAAAATACCCATCCGCCTTTCACTATTTCCCGTTGTTCGTTGCTCTCGTAATTGGATGCCGAGACCTTCAAACGAGCGAACAAGCCGCCGTCGATGACGAGTAAGATCTCCTATAATTGAGAAAGATGATAAGTACTGATTAGCCTTGGTTCATCTCACTTTACCAAGAAGTAGATTGGACCAGATTGGTACTGTTGGTAAGAATGATGTTGTGAGATATTTCAACCAGCGGAGGATGCCGTAACGAGAAGGATTTCGGGCTTGTTCGATCGGAATTCCAGTGATGGTTAGACAATCGTCAAATATTTTATTCAGAGATGATTTGAACGGTGAGTCAGTGGCATTGGCTTCAGCTTCCTCGTCGATGATCAACTATAGAACGAGCAATCACATTCAGAAGATGCTCCGAAATTCTATATCGCTCTTAGAAAAATTGTAATTTGAGGAACACTGAATGGTCATATCAATATGCTCCGAATAATCAAAGATTTCAATCGATTTTCAGAAATAATTTGGTTTAGCTATTGTACGCTTCTTTTTTTATATCAGGAACAGACAAGCATAAAGCTTGCCAGAAATGTATGATGTATGGGATTGGGATGATAAAAATTTGAATTACAGTCGAATTGAGTACATGTATCTGAAGAAATTGATTTATTCCCGAGTATGCAAAAGATTGGTAATCGCCTTCACGAAAACAAAACGCGAGGAAACCTATGAAAACACTTACTCGAGTGTCCTTCGTCGCATTTCGAATGGTTCGTTTCTGTGACGTGGCAAGATATTCATTTTGCTCTAAGTCATCTTCACTGTCATCATATTCAAATGGATCTTGATTGTTCGCCGTTTCAATAGATTCATCGTCGATTGAATTAATGATTGTACTTGCATTTGGATCTCCTTCAATCTTACTAATTTTGTCCAATAGGGCATCATGATGTTGTCTGTCGATACTTTCGTTGCCCAAATGTAATTCCATAAAGACGAGACATATTAACTCCCAATTGTGCACCACTTCAGACCAAGTGGATGTGTTGATCAGCAGCGCGATACTCCACATTGCCAGATTACGAATATTTTCATTCAGTAACTTATTGACAATTTTTCTGGTGTCCTATGAAGAACGGATAAAGCAACTATCACAAAAAGAAGAGCGAATGTACTTACTAGAAGAACGTGAGCAAGACAGGCATGGATATTTGTATACAAGTAATCGGCATCACTTGCTTCGTCGGTGACAATTCGATATGCTCGATGAAGAAAATCGCTCATTGTTTCAGCGTTCCATACTTGTAGCGTCGCCAGTAGGAATACCTGAGCCCGGTCACTTAGAACGATTCTTGGCCGAGGAAATTCTTTGCCAGGAAATACCTGAACGAGAAAAACAAAATTCGATCAATGGCTGTTTAAAATTAGATGGTTGTTAATTTTCAACGAAGGAGCGTAAGCACGAATAATTTCATTGAAATGGAGAAATATCGAAAACTATACTGTTATTACAAAGAATGCATTGGCAATTTCAAAGTAATAAAAGAATTTTACAACAGCTGAAGGAGTTGTATACCTTTTTATAGCTGTAACGAAACATTTGAAGCCAATGAATGACATCTACGAGAGCATGTGCATCGCTAATCATAAATGTTACTGGGATGATGCTGTCTTCATTAACAATACCGGGCAGTGAGATACTCAGTTCATAATATAATAGTTGAGACTTATTCTTCTGTTTGATGATACTCCCAGTGGCATCCCAGGAAATGATTACGTTTTTATAATTAAGAAGGGTATCAAATAGCCGAATGGATGAATCAGAATAAACAATTATTTGACAAGGAAATTTGCAGATCTGTTGAATTCCACCCTTGACCTTTCCATCGGCGTTCACTTCGTTGCGAAAGTGCTCATATAATTTAAATAGGCCTTCATCCACTTCAGGTGCAAGCAATGACTCAACAACACCTTCCGATTTGATTTTTCGCAAGATGTGCCGACTTTTTCCAGTAATATCATAGTTTCCGCCCTCTCTTTCGGCAGCCGATCGCTTTTGTAATCCCTCTTGGTATAATCTATACACGGATGCGCCGGCTGTAAATTTTGCCTTGATTGATGAACGAAGAGGTGCTCGAATAGGGCGACAATATTTCATCCCTCGAACGTGCCGGACGTTGTTGTTGGTAGCCATAATGTGAGTAACACCATCATTTCGCACAATCACTGAACAAGTGAATGGACACGTTGGAAGCTTCTTATTGCGATCATCCATGCGTCGACGGCTCTTACATTGAAGGTCACAACGCAGCAATTGGTGCATATCATCCATCTGAACTCCAAAATTACGATTACGAACGCGCAAGCCACAGTAAGGATTCATGTGCTTGATGTACGGTAAAAGAATGTATAAGTACGCCACATCCACTTTCGATTGTTCTGTCGATTTGTTTCGGTTTGAACTTGATTCGTCTAAAAGAATAAGAGAAAATTGAACAATTGTCCCGAAAAAATTACTGAACATCTCTCCAAAGCACAGGACCCTTTTCATCGTTGAAAAAAAACGCACATTTTCGATCGGGTTTCGATATACAGCTGGCTTAATATCCAATTGCATTACTCAGATGCGATTTCTGTCATAAATTAACTACTTGCTGACAACACAAAGAGAATGAATCTAGCTTATTTTCGTCAGTTTAAAGATCCGTAACAAGTAAAGCTGAGCTTTATTCTTTAAAAGCTAGATCTTTTTCATAGTATCTACAACTTCTACGATTCTTTAGAACGAGATAGAATAAATCTAAGGACTTTATAGAATGCATCGGCCATGTACACGCTTTGTACTAACCAAAGGAGGAGACAAAAGTACTTCCATCAGCGAAAATTCAATCTTTAGGACAGGAATTTTGATCGTTACCTGCAGTAGCAGTAGTTTCATCAATGATGTTCCTGCATGTCTTTCTTTGTTTTGATAATAATATCTTCTTGGGCCGAACTCTAGTACTTGTGATTGGTATACCCATTTTCTCAAAGAGCCGTCGTCGTTTCTCCTCATTCTTCTCTTTGCGAATGGTACGAAGCTTGGCTAGATCGACCGGTTGAAGTTTGAATTGATACGATGTAGGTAATTGTTTGACAAAATCATCCTCTGACGGTGGTTGTTGAGCGCTTTGATTCACGTTAATACCTAGTTACAAAAAAAATCGATTGATATTTCTTAATCTAGATTATATTCTATTTTGGAGGGCTTTGAAGAATAATTTGCGTGCGAAAAACTCGGAAATCCCATTATGAACAAGCTATTTTGCTCACAGTGATGAGATTTGTTGCATTCTCATCAAAAAAAAGATAATCGAAATAGACTAGTACACATTACTGTATTTCTCTATTTTTTAATCAAAAATACTGAGCGTTCGCCTCTTTTTGTTGTTGCTTTGAAATGTATATTTGAGAAATTCAGTTTTGTCGACAATTCATGCTGAAACTCAGCTGAAATCTCTAATACTAGCAAAGGTAAGCGACCATCACCAAAGACTCGGAACAAAACCGCTTCAACTAACCTGTGTTGCGGTGTCGTCGAACTGATACTGGCTGAATGCAAGATGTAACAACACACTCGTCAGATACACAACGATGTGTTTCTGAACGTTGCTGTCGGAATTGAGGAGAAAGATCGATGATATCCTCAGCACTGGAGTCGGTATTCACGTCGTCGTTCCAATACTGTTCGTCATCGTTTCTTGAGTCATCATCAAAGAGATTCGTAGTATTGTTAACATAGGAGCGGGTTACAGTTTGACATTGTGGCAGTGCCGTATCGAAATTTTCAATCTCGTTCACGTTGGATTCGATTCCAATGCGTATCGTCGGAGACAACGAGTTTGTAGGCTGAAGTTTTCTAGAAATTGATCGATTTAGAAGGAATGATCTTGGCTGTGGGCTAGAACGGTTCACTGGTGTATCTGACAATGAAGATAAAAAAATATCAATAACGATTCAGAAACGATAACAGTCTTTACTCGAAGAAATTGATCGAGCATGAACAACTAAAGTTCCAGTATTGTGTGCTTGTGTCAATTGATCATTAGCAACAAGAGATTCGTTTGTAGCAAAGTGCACCTGAGCAGAACGCCAAGAGAAAAGTGAAAACATTGTGAGAAAGATATTATCTTACTAATGATTTCTCGACCACTACTTGTTCACTTGTTTTTCGAATGTTATTTGAACCGATTGCATTGACCGAAATCGTCGTAACATCGGACGCTTTGGCATAGCATAGGACATAAGCGCCATTATCAGAAAGCACACGTTCCAGGTTTACAGGCGTAATTGAACTGTCGTTTGCTTCATACCAGAAACCGTCAGGCGATCGAATGTAGGAAAAGATATGACCATTATCTGCTTGTTCACCAAGATGTACAACAACGGCATACAATCGGTAAATGGACTGTCTAGTTTCTTCATTTTCTTCTTGTAAAAATCGAACCGTATCGTCGAAATACGAATTGAGGTCAAGAAATTCCGGGTAGCTAACAAATGTCTTAATTTTTCGAGTAGTTTTTGTTTGTCGGTCGTAAGCGAATCGTTTCATATTTATGAAAATTATCGGAGACAGCGCGATCAAATGGAATGATCGCGTCGCTTGTACAAGTCCCTCACATCGAAGACAGTGATATGCGTTATCACCACATAATCGTTCGCCTTCACAAAATCGGGCAAGAGATTCGACAAGAACCTTGCGAGAATCGATGGAAACTGCCCAAATAGGCTCCCAATTTTCTTGAATTGTACTCCTTTGACAAATATCACATTTCACTACTGATGCCATCTTGATGCCAAACATTTGCTGAATAACAGTCGAATGAAAGACCGCATTCGAGGGCGGGAAAAACGGCAATAGACAATCCGTGAGGTGCTCCAAAAGAAAACAAAGAAATTCGGATGGATCTTGTTGTTTTCCCGTTACAAATGTGGATGATAGTTCGGCGATTCGACGAGCGATGGACTGAGCAGTTGCTTGCGATAGAGAAGAGAAGAGAGCACATCGATTGTTGATGCTTGGGTGAATGTCAGTAAAAATTGAGCGCATCTCACAGATGCAGCACAGTCGACCATCGATTGTTAGTTGGCCTATAATAGAATTCAAATCAGTTGGGAGATTGACAAGTAAATATGTTTTAAATTTTAATCAGCTCTTTAGATGCTACATGTGAGTCTTGAACATAAAAATTCACGTTTCAACATCTTTCTTACAAGTGAACTTTGAGCATATTCGATAGTTCTATGCTAATTTCGATCAACATAGTCCTTTTAGGCACCGAACGCCGAGAAATATAGACATCCTTGTTATTCGCTTTTGTTCTCTAACTAATAACATTGCCTTCCGTCGCTGAAGAGGCTACTTACATTGACCATGAGTGCTACCTTCAAGTAACCATTGAGCAAACGGCGGTGTGTTGGCTAAGCACTGCATGATGGCGTTCAGGTAACATATATTTTTAGTGTTCTTCGATCGGCTGCCATTCTGAAGGCCAACACCGTGCTCTTTTAAAAGAGTCCAGTCCATTTTTATATTCGAGATGGAAAAGTCCGTAATGCGATGACATGATTTAGGCACACGTTTTGTTATCGATTGTTTATCAGCCATTGTAACCATTGACGTAGAGGAATCATCCTCAGAGTGACGATCGAGCTCACGTGCCGTCCTGGGTGAATCTGAACATTGAGAGAAAAAACGTTTGTAGTGAAGAATAGAATCTTACTAACGTTGATCTTCAACAATCGTCGGAGAATCTGTCGTCCTCGGTGGCGAATTGTCATCGTTACTCGAATGAACTGAGACTGAATCAATCGTAGGTATAGTCGGTGCATTGGCTTCGTCCGTACTCGCTCCTGTAGCAAATCCAGTCAATAATGGTATGAAAATACTATGTTAACGCAAAGTTTACGCTTCCTAGTAGATCTAATTGCTTGTGCAGATGAGCAGAAAGATTTATCACTGTGCGCATTGTCGTCAAGTCTTGAATCAGCACCTGTACCTGAAAAGCACACGTCAATTGAGCTAGCATCATTCAAAAATAAGGATTGTAACAATCGTACCAGATTTCTTTCGAACTGTTTCGGGACGAGAGAACAGTTGATTTTCGATTGGTCGAAGAGGTGGTCGAGCAAGAGTCGACGTCTCAGCACAAGACTAAAATAACAAGGATTATGTAAAAAAAAGTAAAGTATCTGTCTTTCTATTTTTACTATAGGATCAATCGATTCGACGATTTCTTGGTTGTCTTTTTCTCGGATTTCTATCAGCTTCTTGCTCATGTCTCGAACGAAATCGTCCGCAATGCTTTTTACGTCCGGATTATGTTGAAGAAGACGCACGATGCTGAACGGAATGTGATTAGCAACGGCAACGAGTGATGGATGAATATTATCATCAAGTTCTTGCAGACATATCTTGAGAACACGTACGATTTTGCTTGAATTTCTCGTGCCGAATCGTCTATCAATCTCACGCGGATTACCGTAAATATCAGCACGAATTTGTTCGACTGGCAGTAGATGTAGATGAGCGACTATGTC
>CAWUHI010000201.1:0-31675 GCA_963921925.1 Sphagnum tenellum | reverse complement strand
GACGAGGCGATCATCGTCGGAGAGAAGGCGATACGGTTCGGATAATGAAAGCAGTGTCCATTCTGTCAGAGAGTCATCTGTGCACCGGCCTGCTGCTGGCCATAGCAAGCATTCTTATCGACAACCAAATGGTGGTGGCGGCTTGAGAAGGTCTATGAGTCAGCTTGAGCTTTCTGAGCCCAGAACTCCCGTGTACTATGTAAGAAGAAGTAGACACGCTCATCATCATCAGCATTTGCATTCTGTAGGAAGCTGCTTGCTAAAGTTATAACAATGTGCCAGCCAAAAAGAATTGAATACTGGAACTGATGGTAGTGTGCATCCTGCTTTCAACTTCTGTTTTTCTTGTGAGAGATTATACTGCACAGGGCCTGATGAGCAAATAAAGAAGCCAGACAAATTTCTTCTACCTTGACTTCTTCTTTTTTTTTCCCCAGAGGAAAGGAAATTTGCCCAGTGAGGAGGATGAACACCACCCTCTTCAACCAGAGGATGGTGAGGTGCAAGTTGAAGAGAAGACCATCCGAGCTGTGCACACACAGACAAAGGTTCAGACCCTCTGTTACAACTGCCTATATGATGTTTCTTCGTCTGCAGAAGTTTCAACTGATTTTATCTCAGCAGGAGGCAGCCTGAAGACGGCGGCTAAGGTATGAATCTGTGTGAATATGGTGTTCTGCATTTTGAGCCTTACTCAATAGGTTGTTGTTGTTATGTGTCTAGGACTATATTAGCAATAGTTTCCTTTTCACATCAACTGCACTGAACACCTCAGCTGCCTATGAATTGGTTGCACAAGCTGACTTGTGGTGGCTTTGAGTCTGCTGTGGATTTGAGGTGGCTCTGTCAGTGTTGTTCTTGCCATGTCAATATCCTGAACTATCTATTAAATGGTATTGGCAAATCTTGGTGTGACAGCTTCAAGGGAACTCAATAGAGCCACCATCACGTGAGACAGATGCTATCAACATGCATGATGCAATGTGGGTGGAAATTAGGAGAGCTGTAGCAGAGGCACGCAATGAGCTGGAGCAGGTCAGGGCTGACTACCTCTTTTTTTCCATTCCCAACATCAAGTGATTTAGGTTTTCTGATGGCATGTTCACTACATGTTCATGATGATCTCAGTTTCTACACCTGGATTTCTTTTGCCAGTCAGTGTCAGGTTGTAATCCTTGTCAGCTTTGTCTTGCTGAGATTTGCCACCAGCCCTGCCTCTGGTTCTGAACAACATATATTGCCTGTCCCAACAGTCTGTTAGCAAAGACCCTTTGGCCCAAAGTTTACATGCAATTTCAAATGATGTACGGAAGGAATATGCAACCAAGCTTGAGCAGGTTTGTCTGGAACTGCACTCATATTGAATGTTAAAATTGATGCAACTCTACTTTGCTGTTCAGATCTTGGGTCAGTGTATCTTTTACATTTTGGGCTGTCCTAGGCACCAACCATATTGAATAATGGAGACCAATGGTCTTTTCATTGTCATTATAGGTTTATAAACCATCTGGTGTGGTAGGCAACTTCCCCCTTAAGCACACAGTTAACTTCCGTATCATACCTGGGAATATTGTATTTCTTCATTGTTAGATGCATTTTTTGGACATTTGCAGGCTGAAAAAAAGGTTCAGGGGCTTTGGTCACAGTTAGCTGTTGAAGAGCAGCAGTGCCTTGATCTTGTTGGATTTGTCAAGGAACTGTTTTCAAGACAACAAGAGACTTTGCAAGCTCAACAAAGATCTTCTTTGGTATTAAGGGTAAGTCTCTCCATCTTTCTTGTGTGATGTGCTCAGGGAAAGGTAATCATCTGTGAGCTGATTATCTCAAGGTGGCCCAAGATTGTAAGCCATGTATTCCAACTTACACTAAGCAGATCCGGTGAGACAAGTTAGGTGATTGTTTACTTTGGTCTTCTGCTGGTTCTCCTGATGTGCACACTGATGCAAGTGGGTTGGCAATTTGAGGTGTGTTGGTGTGATATCACCTTTTGTTTTTTGTTGTTTTCCTTATTTGGTGTTAGGTGCTAGCCAGTTTCATGGCTGAGTCTTCCTGTTGCTTCTGAACTTGCAACAGAAACTCTGTACCCACTGTAGGGAGCTGAAGTTGTCAGTGTGTAAGTTGTGATAGAAAACTTGCTGTCATACATGTTACTGTTGATCATCACTGAACAAGTGACACTGTCACTGCGGCTCATACTGCTACTTGTATAGTTTATCTTGACCTAATTTCCTTCTTCTCTGTTCCTTAGTCCTTATCTGGAAATTTACTTTCGCATTTTTGTTTACCTTGAAATGTGAGTGGGAAGGTTTCTCAATACTCATGTGAGTTAGTACCCTGGTCACTGGCTGCAACTAGTTTAACAGAATCTTAGAGGACATTAGCATGCAGATATGCAGAGCAAGATTCTCATCTCAAACAGTTATAGGGTTTACATCTGATGCTTGGTGACTGTGGACTTTCCTGAAATGCCAGCCCCATGAAGTCAATGAATGGATGTGGACCGGGTGGACCTTTGATTGCATGGCTCAAAACAGCAGGGTTTTGGGAATGTTTATGTTCAGGATGACAAGGATATTATGAGAGAGTCATTGGATGAGGAAGCACAGCGTTACTTTGAAGAGTGTGTTTCCATTGCAAAGTTGGAGCCAACAGGAGTAGACAGCCTTATGGTCTCTCAAGAAAATGATATCCTATCAACTGAGAATGAGGAGCCATTTGACTGGCCAGTAGAGACAGACTCGGACTCCATGCTTTGCTTTGATGACACACAAGAAGTTACTCAAAGAGCAGACCATGTGAGGAATTCAAGCATCCAGAACATTGCTGAAACTTCATTTGTTGGAAAGCCAGCTGGGAAGACAAAAGACTGTGCACCACTAGATGATGAGGGAATGCTTCTGCCTTGGCTTGACTGGGAGCCAGAAGTGGATACTCTCAATCGGAAAGAAAGAGTTGAGAAGGTCAGTTGTTTGAGTGGCATACTGCACTGGACATGCCTTGTAGTATCATCTGCACTTTGACTGCATGATGTTCTGGTATAGAATGGTCTGCTACCCAGGGAAACTGGATTTTTTTCTTTAGGGTCTTGGGTCATACCACCTATGTTCATTTGCAGACACCATGTTGGTGGATAATTCTTTGCATGTTATTTCAACTAGTGAGCACCACTTCCTTTGAGTGTAACTGATACCTGAGCATATGTGAGTACTTATTTTGCAGGCTGCAGTTGACTTCAGAGAGTGGAGAAAAGCATGGGCTCGGAAGTCGGTGGAGTGGGGTAAAAGTATGAAGCGAGAAAGGGGCAAGGATGAGGGTGCTGTGAATGTTGATGAGTTCTTGTTTGAGAGGGTTAGGTTATGGCAACGAATTACCCATGGACGTGTTCTCATCTGTGGGGGTAAGAGGTGATGGTATTGTTTCATGTGGGATTTTGCATTATCAACTTACCACTAAGCTTCTCAGATCATGGTCTGGTTGCATTTGAGAAACAACCACTCTTTGATATTGAATGTAGTTGAGGTCAGCTGGTTTGACGTAGAGAGAACTGTGTATTCCCCTCTCATATCCCTTCCATTTCTTACTATGTTACTCAGAGAAGCTTACAGCTTGGGATCCAGGACACCCGCTTCAATCATGCAGAATGTCATTACAGAAAGTATGTATTCTTGAGAGTAAGTGATGATGTCACAGTCACATACATAGGTGTTATGCATTTGGTGTTGCTACTATGATATGAGATGTTACTGTGACATCTATTTTGTTAGATTGGTGTAGTGTTTATTCATTTTTGAGCAATATCTCTTGGTCTGTTCAATTGTGCCTAACTAGGTTTGGTAATCTTTTGAGTCGTTTAGTGCTTTGTTGTCTACTCTTTTAAGTGCCTTTGGATTTGTGCAGTCCCATCTAAGTGGGATTGGCTATGTACTATTCTTTGAGGATTTGATGGAAGATCTGGCACAAGCCTTTTCATTTCCAGTAAAGGAATATGTATCAACTAGAACCTTCTTATCATTTCTTGGCATTTGTGTGTTTGTGTCCTTGCCTGATAGCAGGTTCAAACGATTGATGTCTTAATCACATTCAATTGAGTTTTCCATGAGCTTGGGGGTAGAATCACATTATTTGAAGTGAGGAAAATGGGGATAGTTGATATTCAATATGGTATTAGTGAGTATATATAATTGACAAAGCCTTCCTACTTGTGATTTTGAAGAGAATGAAAATAGTCTTTTGACAAGGGCAAGGAGAGAAGAAGTGAGTAACATTTCGTGAATTGTATGCAATTTCAGTTCTAAGCTTAAGCTTGAACATAATGATTTGCCATTTTCCCCTCCAAATGCCATGTTTGCAAATGCAACTTTAATAGTAAGGCCACATCAATTGTTGCTATCTTTGTCATTATAATTATAAACAAAATCTTGAGTAGTCCTATGCAGAGTGTTAACATTTTAATACTCACATTTTGTAAAATCTACTCATTTTATGAATACAACATTTTGGGCTCTAGTTGGGGTTGGGGGGTGAAATTAGAGCTCAAAGTAAGTTCATTTTGTGGACAACTTTATTATGCACAATCTATTGCTTGTTTATTTAGTTTGTCATGACGAGATCTCCCAAACCACAACATCCCTGCGCTGTGCACTTGGTATCATTGGAAAGCCCTTGATGAGTAGGGGTGTACCAAGGTTGTTCTCTAACGTTTAGAGCTACAATGCAAGAGCTATTGAATATTGAATAATTTTATGAAAAGAAAAAAAATTAACAAAAGAAAAAATTAAAAATGGGTGGGGAGATATTGAATTTTGAATTCTTTTTGTCATTGATAATTCATTAAAATTTTAAGATAATTCTAGGTCCTATTCACACTTGGGCCAAATAACAAAAGGCCACACTAATCATCAAAAAAAGTGCATTCATTGAACTCCTCCCTAACTTACAACCTTTTTCTGGTAAACCTCCCTATTGAGAATTGAAACCATAGACAAAATATAAAGAATGGAAGAGTTAGATTTGAAAGATATTAGTATGGAGGTGTCCTTCCTTCAAGGCTTAATTTTTTGTGCACATACATACATACATATTTATTTCTGAAAACTCTTTTCAAAAAACTAGCAATAGACCCCAAAATTGGTTTGCACTAAAGAATTTTGTTTAAAGTAAATCCAAATGTTTGAAGGAAGGACACAAGGTACCTATTATCGTTAACCCAAAATACCTAGTGTTTATAAGTCTATATATTCATAAGATAAACACCTAGTGTCAAAAGTGTTGCCAAATATATAAGATTTTTGTCTACTTTAATGTGCTTCGGCCCTCTTGCCCTTGTACATTGATAAGAAATCCTTCTAAAATGTGCACTTTTGGCACAATGAATCTCCACTAGATATTTGCCATGGAGTGTTTGAAAAGATGATTTGACAGATACAACGTGGATTATGTAAATGGACTCTCATTAATTTTGTTTGAAAGTAAGAAGGAGAAAAAAAATTAAATAAAAAAATTGTAAATTTTTTTTATTTGTAATAATAAAATGCTCTATAAAAATGACCAAAACAAATTATGACCAAATACAATTGAATAGGTCACTTGGAGCAAGCAACTATGTACCGGGAAGCACTTCAAGATTTTGTTTCTTTGTGTAGGGTAATGCCCTGGGCACTACATGGTGTCAAAAAAGAAGTGGGCCTGTACAAACCTCCTGTGGAAAAAACTCCCATGCCCTCCCCCAGAAAACAAGTGTGGCGTGGAAACTCCCATTTAATGTATTTCTGTACAATTTACTCTTGTCAATTATATAATACCAGAATTCCCCTAGAGTGATTCATGTTAATTAAGCTCACAACTTTTTCTTTTCTTTTTTTGGGAGGCATATTGATTGAAGCATCCTCAATTTTTGTAGAACATTTTTTATTTAACCACTCCCCAATGGATGCACCTCTATGGACCCTATTCAAAGAATAGAAACAAATGTGCCCCCTTAGTACCCACCTTTTCAGTCTATATACATGAGAGTTGAACTTTGGGCAAACCATATCGGATAATTACGAGGTTGCTATTGGGAATGTCTTGGGGAACCCCATGGAACACATTGGGAGCAAAGGAAAAAAAATCAATTATCCACCAATACCTCCTCCCTTCACTTTGCTTGTCTTCCATAAATAAACAGTTATTAAATTTATCCACAAAGTGACACAATTAAGGAGCAGTTTCAGCATAAAAGGGCGTCAAACATGTAATTGGGAATGAAAATTTTACAAAATGAAATAACTGGGAGCCAAACTGGTTTTTCCACCAATTTTGGTGGTAAACTGAGTTTCATCATGCCTTTCCTTTTTGGGGAGTGCCTCCGCTGCTGCTACATGTATTTTCCCTGCTCCTGCTTATATAACTACTATAATTACTCTCCAACCTTGTGCATTAAGTTGAGTTTCAGCATTTCATACTGAGATTTAATAAAATTTCCTTACTTTGCAGATACCCCTAAAAGAAAGCTTGAAGACAGGGTGACTTTCTGGATAACTCTATTATGCGGTATTTAGATTTCAAATGGGCCACATTGGAGTAAGTTTCTTATAGCTCATCTGTTTCAATGTTGTGTATTGGCTTTCGAGTAATGGACCATTTAACGAGTGAGAGAGTAACACATACAGTTCACACACTCCCAGGCCTCGACAATATCCAGTAGCCAATGGCCTCAAGCCGGTTACAGGACATAATCAACAGGGAAGGCAAATCTAGCTGACCTATAATCAAGCGCTATTGATGAAGCCTTGCCAAACTTAATAAAAAGAAAGCACCCAAGAAAGGGAGAGAAATAGAAACAAGGGGCAAGGACCAAAGTCCAGGCAAGCAAACAGCCCAAAAGAGGTAGGCCACAAGTAGGTAAGGGAACCACTAAATACGGAAACCTCCACCAGTTGCTTGAAGCGTATCAACTAAAGAAAGGGGAGGTAAAGCACTATTTCTCATAACACGTCTTCTTCACAGAAAGAAAGGGCTCTTCATGGATGAAAAGTAGATTGCTTCATCGGCATTCAAGGTCATTTAGGTTATGAGAAGTAGTGCGTGTCTCAAGGACGGACAAATCAGAAGGTGACATAAACTGTGAGACTTGCCTTTCCAGCGATTATGACCTTATAAAGTCATTTTGCACCTAGCAACATTGTTTGAGCAGAGTAGTGATGATGGGGAACTTGTCACCAAAACAAATCCAAAACAACAAAATCATCTTCTTGTTTGTCAATTGAAACAAAGTGACCCTGTTCTTCGTCAAAGCAAGTGAATAAGCGCCAGGATGATAGACATACTTGCCAGAGGGCTCCTGGACTGTGTGAAGTGCTGACAAAGATCAATTGAGTATTGCTTGGTGAAGGGAGAATATAATAATGCACAGAAATCCCCAACTTATAAAAACCCACATTGCACAGAAACTTGCACAACAATTAAATGTGTGTCATTGACAAAGAATTTGACATCTTCTGTATATGGAAATAATGAAATAGTGAGAACAGTGCAGCCCTCCATCTGTGCACCATCCATTACTCATACATTCTCTCCCCAATTACTTACCTGTGGCTTGAGGCCTTGCACAGAGCTTGAGCTACAAGCCCCAGCAAAGTTTCTGAGAATCTAGCCTTTTCAAAAGCCCAGTTCTCATTTAATAAATTACGTGAACATCAAGCGCTTCTGCTTGAAAAACCAAACAAAGGCACAAAAGATAATCATACCTGCTCCTCCTGTGATAATCAAGACCCACTTGAAGGTCCAAGGCTCATCAAATAACTCGATCGGAATGTTCATGCCAAAAACACCAGTCACAACACCAAAAATCGCAACCACAAATGTGGCTGTTGTCAAGAGCAATTCAAACTTTATCAGCTGGTTCCGAACATTGTCCTGGTTCAGCAAGTTCAAAAGATTCAGCTCCAAAGTAGTTAAAGTTTGGAATTTAACAAATCTGTTAAATGGAACAACCCATTACAGAATTTGTTTAAATGAGTTACCTCATTTTTATCCACAACTGAATTGGTGAGACACTCCAGAAGCCTTAGATACGACAACCCAACCAACTCAGTGTCTAAACTGTAGATTTTCACAAGTTCATATATTCTTCACAATCACCCAAGCGAATAATTCACAAGGCTATTATGTTTTGACTCTTTTAAACATTTCAGGTACAAAGGAGTGTCAATAGCCATCTAAAGAGATCTGTCTTGACTTTGAATGCCATCCTTTCTGTTACAAGAAATGGATCAAGAAACCTTCACCATCAACCTGAACTCCCAGAATTGCAAATCCATCTGAGAAAACCTTTAAATTACTTGATAAAATGTGATGAAATCCTCAAAAATCATTTCAGTGCCATCCCAAAATTGACCAGGAGACAAACCACTCTCATTTCAAGTACTCACCAATTGAATGTTGATAAAATCCTCTGTGTCATCTATATACTCCTTCAACTGCATCCATCCAATGGACAAACACTTCCTCCATCAGAACAACCTCTCACAATATGAGTGTTTGCAAAAAAGGAATGGGTGCTGTTGTTGTAGTCTATATGCACTCAACGAAACTTCATGGCTAAGAGGGGAGCCAAGAAACAAACACTTACTGACGAAAGCTTGTTGAGAGTCCCATCGATAACAACAAAGTAAGCCTCAAGCAGCATTTCAAGTTCCTCCACTCTATAATCCTCATTTTGGGAGCTGGCATCATGGCTCTGCTGAGACCTTGCAAGGCTATGCATTTGTTCCAAACTCTTCTCCTGAAACTGACCATGACCTGTGCTGGTGGGAGAACAGACAGGTGAAACTGGAGCTGACATTGATGCTCCTGCCCCCATGCTACTCTTGTAATTGAAATATGTTGTACTGTCTAAAGGAGGGACTGCCATTCGCTCTTTCTTCTCAGTAAGATAAAGTTCTGCCATGTCACCATCATCGTCCATAAGCTGTTCAATCTCATCCCGGACCTATGCCAAAAGCCACCCCACATACTATGGAAAATGAGGAACATACATACATTTTGCTCACCCCTAACATATCCTTCAAGAGTGACAAGAACACAGATTTACTGCAAGAGATATATCTTTCAAAATTTCATTGTGCACATCAAGCAAGGATGATTTCAAGCTTGTTGGAAAGGACTGAATCTAAAGAAAACATTTTCACATTGGGGCCCGGAGATCTCCATATCAGAACTCTGACAAGCAAGTAATGTTACATATTTAGCGCATATGCAGAGGAGGATTGTCCAATGGCTTCTTACCTTTTGAACTCTTCGTGTAAGTGCCACAAGGTGGCTCTTGAGGCGCCGAACACGCTCCAAATTCAGTGTGCTGATCTTAGATGTGAGCTCATCCAGTACTGGATAGACCTCCTTCTCCAACTCTGCTGCCTGCATTTCTTATCCACAACAAACCCCATCAACACTCTTGGGACTTTGACTTTCACATCTGGTTGCTATAAAATGGCCCATTTGGCAGGCCAATTTATGCAGTAACGAGCAAGTGCATCCATCTGCTTGAAACTTGCACCCATCATCCCAAATTGTAAGCTCCATCAGCTACACTCCAGCAAATATAGTATCCACAAAACCTCCACACAACAATGAAAGTCTAATTGAAAGATACAATCAACTTCCTTTTAAAAACATTACCTGGGTGTCAAGAAAAATGCAAGCAGCCTCAAGTGCCACCTCGAGGGCACGAAACTCAAAAGGAAGATATTCAGAAGATGACCCACTAAACATATCACCATCATTTACAAATTGTGGCCTATTTTTACTCCTACTATTCTCTGCTGGCCTTGAGCTGACTTCCAAGCGCCTATCAAAGTTATTGGGATGTTGATGACGGTTGCCACCACCCCAGCCCGGGGGATATGATGATGCTGCTGCTGCCGCTGCATCTTTTTTTATTACAGATCGATGATCATCATCTCCTGGAGATCTCCAATTGAATCCTCCCGCTGCAAATTCTTCTTCGTCTTCTTCTTCAACCTGACAATTCTTTGCACTGGTGACAAGAAGCAGCCGCCTCTGAAGCTCAATGACATACTGCAGCACATCATAGTTGTCAAGAGAATTCAACAACAAGACTTCATCTGCTGTTATGATGCACCTGATCTGTTCCAAGTTAACTACAATGGCTCTTTCTCTCCCCAGGATGGTGGATGGGTACACAAACAGGGGATCCAACAGACGCAGATCTCGAGCTGGCAAGTCACACCGCCGCATTATTGCCACTTTGTCCAGCTCAAGAATTTGTGAGTTTCCTGCTGTGTCAATGCGGACCCATGACCGCACTGCTTGATGACCTCTCTTGTTCTTCTTGTTCTTCATCTTCTTCAAGAGGCTCAAAGCATCATCTACGCCCTGGAATAGAAGATGTCGAGGAGTGAGATCAGATGATGATGGGGGGAGACACGCTACAGCAGCAGCAGCAGACTTAGGCCGTGGAGGAGGGAGGAGGAGTCGAGCTTTCAGATCCCCCCCCATTGTCAAACCCTAATTTGCTCACAAAGCGGATCACACCCCACCACATCCAAGAAAGACCCAACAAGGAAAGCGGCTACTCCTTCTTCTTCTTCTTCTTCTTCTTCTTCAGCAATGAATGAATGGGTGAGAGGAAATTCTTCTCCTCCAAGAACAACAAAATTAGGATTTGTTGTTCCAAAATCCACGAAATCTTGACAAAATTTGTGTTGAAGATTTTGTCCAAAAACAATTGTGCAGTTTGGAGACACGCTTCTACTACTACTGCTACTTCTTCTTCTTCTTCTTCTTCTTCTGCTTTTTATCTTTGCGATTATTTCTGACGCAAGTTAAGTTAGTGTTTATCCTTTACTTCCTTAAACATGAAGCAAAGCAAAGCTAAAAAAATCCATTGAGTAGGATTATAGAACTTTAACACTTGGTGTTTCAAAATCACAAAAAATGTATAATAGGGTCAGGAACACTTTGAGGCTCTTTTGGATTTGAGAGCTCAGTTTTTTTTTTAGCTTCTTCTTCTTCTTCTTCTTCTTTCTCTTTCTTCTGGCCATTTCTTCTGGTCATGTGGTGCCAAATTTCACCCTTGGCTACCTGCCTGCCTGGGGGCTGTGGAGCCCACACCCATCACCACCACAACAACAGGACGAGGTCTGAGGTCTGAGGTGGGTCTACAGCCTCAATTCGCCACTTATTGGCCACTTATGGCTCTGACATGGTGAGAGGTTTAGGGTGCCAATTTGCATCCAATCACAAAGGAAATGTGGGCACAATGAACCAGCACCCACCAGTGCACCATCCACTGGATGCCCCAGTTGTGGATGAACCTCAACCTGAGTTAATATTTGGTTTCACCTTGGTAACCAATTCTACAGGAAATTTATAGGTCTTATACATAGGTAGGTAAAGTAGGTAGGTAGATAGGTAGGTACGAACATAAGTAACTACTAACTAAGTAGATGGTTGAAACATACATATGTAAGGGGCTGTTTTTACTACCTACCTACTAACAACCTGCTTGTGGGTTTTAGTAGGTAGGTAGTGAAAAAAAAAGAGAAAAAAAAGAAGCAACTAAGCTAAGGAACTGGAACACAACAGAAAATTTGTTTCTCAAACCATTTATCATTCATCTATTTATCATTTATCATCCTTTATGGTGCACTGGTGTATGCTGGTTCATTGTGGCCGCCAAGATTTCTATTGTGTAGAGCAGTTTTTTCTGTTAGCTTTCTACCGTTTTGGACAGTTTTGTCGCCTGCCTTTAAAAGCTAAATCATTTGTGGGATCATGGCCCACTCACGAAAGCCACCCAAAACACACACACACACACACACACACACCTCTGCTCAGTATTTTGCCCGAGTTTGTACCTGAAAATCCAGCAAGAGCCTAACCCAGCCTAACCCAGGCATTCCTTCCCCCCAACATAAATAAAGAACTTTTTTTTAATTTCAAGAATCTTACAAAAGCATAAGGTTGGTTGGTTGGTTTTCTTCTTTTCTTTTTTTTCGGGCCCCCCTTCTTTTTTGATTGGAACAAAGGGGTACTTTATGCTAACTGTAAGATTCCTGAAATTAAATAAATACATAAATAAATAAATGAAATTTGAAATGTGAAGTTCTACTTGGTGAGGTGCATTCAATTCAAATCACTCTTGGGTGGTTAGGCGACCTGGGTGGAACTCAGTTAGTTAGTTACCTATTCGAGCTCGGTTTTTGGTCGGATTTATTTTGGAATTGAAAGTTTGGCACTGGGTCCCATTTCTAAACCAAATGGAACAGGAACGAGCAGATAAGGGGGGGGGCCCAGTTATGGAAACAGATTGGCATTATATAATTGCATTGCCAGTAGTTGGAATTGGATTTTGGGTCTAGTTCCAAACTCAATTGAGAACCCAAAATGGATGGAGATCTTTTTTTTTTTTTTTAAATCTGGTTTTGATTTTAGGGTTCAAGGATTTTTATTTTATTTGTGAAAAAGAAGAATTTGATTTTTATTTTTTTCATTTTTTGAGTAAGCTTAAGTGTTTTTTTTGGTGACTTTCTTGTACGTCTCTTGTTTCTTCAAGCTTTCGTGTTGATGAAAAGATTGTGAGTTCCCAAGTGAGGCCACTTTTAAGTTTTGCTAGAAAGTTTCATTGCTCAAAAAAGCAAGACGGCATTCTGATATTTTGTATGTTGAAAGAACCCTCCCCCCCCCAAAAGCACCTCCCACCCACAATTTCAAATACTAGCAAGGTGCTTATTTTGGGAATGCCCCTTTTGGAAAGCATTTCCTTTGCTTACTTTGGGAACGATCCAAAGGTTTACCCTACTCATCAACATCCCTTTTGGGAAAGAGGAGTGATACTAGAGTTATCTGTAAAGTAAAGTAACCCTGTCATCACCCTGTCTTTGGGTGTCCTTTCACCTTTATCCCCTCTTTTCAGTGGTATGCGCAAAGTAAAGAAATTTTATTAAATTTCAGAATGAAATGCTCAAACTTAGGATTTGATGCATAAGGTTCGAGAATCTTATATATAAATTCACTACGTCTGTCTGTGACGGAGCTCGATGTTTAGGCCGACGATGCCTGAGTCGACCCGACACTCCCGGATGTACAAGTAAGAGCAGTGAAAATATATGTAGCAGCAATGGAGGCACACTCAGAAAGAAAGGTTGAAACTCACTTACTACCAAAATTGATGGTTTTTTTTTAGTTTCAGACCCTCTTGAATGCTAATGTACTTTTTTGCACTTTAAAAAAAAAATCTCACCTTGTATATGACCAAACTCAGGGTTTTGGTCTTGTGTTTGTCTTGCTTTATGGATAACTTTAGTATGTTTATCATTTTATTTTTGATAGTCACGGAGGTGCATTGCATATTTGGGTGTGATATGGATTGTTTCATCAGAAAATGTGTTTGTCTTTTTTTATATTTAAAGATAGATGATTAAAAGGTTTTTTTTTTTTGTGTTTTCAAACATGTTAATATTACTTTTCTACGTGTTTTAACTTTTGATATAGAGAGAAGATTACGTCACTAGGAAATGCTTATTCTAAACCTCCTACTACTATTGGATCTCATGATTTGCATACATGTGATATTAGAGAGGTTGTGAGTGAAATAGCTTCCTATCACAAAAGTGACTAACCCTTGCCCTTCTTTGGTTCTTGTAAGATGTGCGTCTTTTGGCCTTTCTTTGGCTTTTTCCCTTTTGTCTTCCGTGTGATGGGTCTAGCCATTAATTTTTATTGGATTTTTTGTCCTCCCTTATGTTTACTCCTTCAACATCAGAGAAAAAGAAATCATGTTTAGGGTAAGGAACCCCCTTGAAGGTTCTTTCTCGCTTTTGGGGGCCGGTCAAGGGCAATATAGCTTGAGGCTAAGAACCCAAAAGGGATTCCTTTGTTCCTTCCCCAATGTAAAGAACTTTTGAAATTTTTTCGGAATCTACTTTACACGCGTGCCAGGCCGGAATCTTAGGTTTTTGTAAGATTCCTAAAATCTTACAAACTTGAAGTTCTCCCAGGGGAGGTGTGTTCAAGTACAAAGATGAAATTTTTTTTAAGTTCTCTACACTTGAGTTTATGTACAGGTGAAGATCCTTGCCCCTTTTAATGAGTAGGTGTAACAATCCTCGTTTGTGCAGTGTTTTTTTTAATAATATTTAATGATCTATAATTTTTTATTATTTTATAATTTAAATCATTTTTAAAAAGTTCATTGAGAATAGTGTTTGTGCAGTTTTTTTGTAATAATATTTTATGATCTATAATTTTTATTATTTTATTATTTAAATTATTTTTAAAAAAAGTTCTTTGAGAATAGTATGACATTTGGGTACTGTTTCAGCCCTTGTGGTGCTAGGCTGGTGACTGGTTGCAATGAGCTGAAGTCCAGCATGCTGTAAGATTTAAGTAATCTTTTGGTTCCAGATCAAGGGAAAATGGAATTTAACTAGGCGATTAATTTTTTTTTCAAAGTGGTCGTTTCTGGCTACATGGGTCAGATTGTTGTAGGATTTTTGGCTCTTGTCAAGTCTCAAAACAAGAAATTTAGGTAACCTTCGACTAAATCATGGAGACTCTAGATCCTTAATCATAATGTTCATTGCATAAAGTTTTACACACTGCATAATTCTTCGTATGTATGTAATGTGTAAAACTTTTGGGAAAATGTTTTGACCACCAAACCCAAGTTGGTAGTGAGTTGGTTGTGCAACTTGGATTTGCAAAATGCAAAGAACTAAAACATCACTCATCTTCAATGCTACCAAGGACTTGTACCATGGCAATCTCAACCAACTTGAAGTACTTCGAAAAAGAACATGCAAACACTTTGGATGTTCAAAGAATATTCTAGAGGTCATCAAAGGATTCACATCAAGTGGCTTAGCCATGGCAACACATGCATTTGATTTCATGCCCAACTTGAACATAAATTATTGAATGTAAAGGGAAGTTGTCGAAAGAACCTCAAGCACCCATGCATCATTGTTGCCCAACTTCTTGGGTGACAAAAAGGTTGCCATAATCATATCCAAGTAAATGCTTGCAAATACATTTTTCCACATCGCACTACAACCAATATTGTGGGTACACCACACCTAAACTATCGATGACCTTATAAACAAGGAATCTTGCTTGCAATTCTACAACAATGCAATCAACAACTCTTAAAACCCCCACATCCACTTTTTAGTTCATTACAATGTAAAACAAAATGGATAAAATTGAAATTTTAAAAATGAAAAAGGGAGTTAAGGTTTAAGGTTAAACCTACACATTTGCATGATGACTACAACATAAACCTCCCTCATCACATTGAAAACTTCATTAATTTGCAAATTCAAACAAGCAATTGAAACATGTTCATTCACATCAAATGCCAAATGTTCTATGCAATGGATGATTATTGAATCATATTTAACACAACAACAAAACCTTGTAATCTTCAAATGCATTAAACTTGAACTTTGCATTAAAAAATGTGTACAATTCATATATATCCCCTTAGCACATTTTTGTTGTTGCCATAAAACCAAAAATCAAAATGTCACGTAACTAACCAAATGTAATCACATTGTTGACTAATGCAACAATGGGAGAGTGGCAACAAAATCCAACAAAATCTACACATCACAAAGAAGGTAAAAAGTTTTTTTTTTTTTTTTTTTTTTGTCATTAGTAGAGCCATCAATGGCCATCTTCATCAACAAAGTTTTGCATTCCACCATAACACATCAAACAAGGACTACATAGACATCCAACATGTTTTGACATTCTTGAAAATCCTGGCCCGCTTGGTTTCTATAAGATGTACAAGATTTGTAAAGTCCAACTGCCTTTTAAGGCTTTTCAAAAAATAATTATGCAAGGTCTAAAACAAACTTTCAAATTTACTTACCATTTACAAATGTGATAAAGTTTGAACTTTAAGGTTAATTATATGAGCCACATAAAGTGAACCCCCATGGAATGTGCAACCCAACCATCAAAAAAATATTGAAAAACACATAAATTAATGCCTTGGAAAGTAAAAACTATGTCAACACCAAATTTATAAGCCTATTGTCAATCAATATTTTTGTGAAACCTCCTTCATGTGTCAAGGATTACTAAAGGACTTTAACATTATCAACACTTGATCTAACCACCGTATGTTCAAGGCACATGAAGAGTGGTATTCATAACCAATTTAAAACCATATAAGCGTGAATCAATAATTAATTTTGGTTGTCTATTATACTTACCTCATCATAAATAAATGACAAGTATTGGGTTGCTCCACCAACAAATTTTGTGGCCTCAAAAGAATGTCATGCATATGTTGAACCATATCCCAACTAGAAGTGTCTATTCAATGCATTTTGGGGTTCTTTTCAAGATTAAAATAATTTTAAAAATACTTTTGAACCTCATATTCAAATTGTCATGTGTTATGATATTGGCACATACAACCATCATTGTTTACACACACAAACATAATAACATAACAATTCTCTTAAAAAGTGCATAACCTCCTCGCCCCCCTATTTAGTGTGAAGGTCCCCTGAAGCCATATAACAATGTAAGAAATCCTTTTTGCAAATCCTTTGGAATGAACACCTTGGTTTTAAAATGCAAGGACTAATAGGCCAAGTACAAATGTGAACCCCATCATTAGTTGCCTAATTGTAGTCCTTCAAATCTTCAACCAAATGTGAATCACCTTGAGAGAAAAACATAAGGTGTACTCCTTATAATATTTTAACTTTAAGAATAGGATCCTAAGTTTATGAGGTGTATTAAAGGCAAAACCATTTCCCAACTAGTACCTTATTCAAGGATGTTGTAAGGCATCCCATATGCCAACCCCTTGAACATCAATCATGCACCAACATAATGGCAACCCCTATAGATTGCCCACACATCATACAATGAAGTTCAATAGGAATGATGTTGAAGATGGGTCAATTTGACCATTCACGTTGGGGAGATGACAAGGTGCACAATTATGCACATGGTCCTTTCATGTTTAACCATTTCAACTCTCCAACAACAACACATTAAAAAGTATAATTTGTTGCACCTACAGAATAACATGTTTCGTAGTCACATCTAAAATAGTTAGTCAATGTTGTTTATTATGAGTACACATAATCTCCCAACTTGAAGCTATGAACTTAATGTTGATATATAGTTCTTTGAATAATGGCATATTGAAGTGTATCCTAGTGTTGAGGATTTGCCAAATTCTCCATAACCATGGGCATTATCAAAACAAAATTATTCATTACTTACATGCATGGAGCCACACTTTTGGATCATCCAAATTGATGATGGTTATCACATCTCGTTGGATTGAGACTAGTAGCTTAGGCTCACAACCACATAATAAAAGGTATGGTGAAAAAAATGTATGGAATGTTTTCCAACTAAACTTATACCCCATAGTTAACCATGGTAGTTGTAGATCCCAAAATCTAATATAGCCCTTTTGAAGCCCACAATTCCACAAACCCCATGTCATGGGTTTACCCCATATGCTTGACTGATGTGTCTACTTCAAAATGGTCTCGTGAAGTAATGCAATGATTTATCAATTCCTTTCCACACAACTATTCAAACTCCCCATGGAATTTCGTACTTTGTTCAATGAATACTTTGGTTAGAACCCCAACATGTTGAACACTAATTTATCCAAAAATGCATATGCAACACCTTTACTATTCAATTTGGCAATGGCACCAACTTTAGCCACTTTGAAAAGTGTTTGATCATAACCAAAAGATATTGGTTGTGTCATAATATCAACTTATGTGGGCTATCAAAATTCAAACTCCATTGATACCCAAGCCCCATGATGAAAAATGGTTGTAAATGAATTGTAGGTGTGTTGAATGATGTTTGTATTTAGTCACGCACCACACACCAAAACAAAAAAAATTGAACTTGCAATTGCATACCTCACCATTAATATTGAGTCATGAACAAACTATAAATATGATAGACCCCAAAATGGCCCCAACTTTTCCTAAGCATGTCACACAAGGTTTTCATGTTGTTATGGGAAAAAGACAGTCACATTTATCCATTTACCCACATTGATAGGAAGGAATTATCTTCCCAATTGAACCACTTAGCCCTATGCATAACAAGGTTTCATTCTTTGGGTGCTAATCCAATCAAAACTTGACCTACTTGCAAATATGCAATAATGTGTATCATTATGTATATCCAAGGCGCCATCACCCTTTGGTTTGGTGTTCACACAATGGGAATCCCTAATGTTCATGTCAAATTGAGGTGCATTAAGGATGCACCTCAACAAGGTAAATAGGTATGTGAAGGCATGCTATCTTGGTATTGCTTCCAAATATGCATCCCCATGCTAACCAGCCTTTATAATTTCGTCCTTGTTGGAACTTGGATTCCAATCCAAGCCTTCATCATTTCAATTGACCTTACTAGCCTTATGGATAATAGCAAAATCATAATCCTATAACATAGTGGTCCATGAGTTTATCATATTCTATCAGAAATTTGAATGGTCAGTGGTCAATAACTAGAGTGAACAAGCTACCACAAAAATAACACTAGAATGATGAAATTGCCCAAAAAACAACAAAACATTCCCCTTCATATGAGTTTTATTTGGACTTGTTAGGATATACCACCACCACCACTAACCCCATCATCATCAAGTTGGGTGAATGTCATTCCCAACCCTAAGGTGTTCCAATTAATGTGTAATTGGAATGGTCATCTTTATAAAGGTCATCTCAAAATGAAAATCAAAATGAGCTTGGCCTTCAACTATCAAAAGGCATGTTCTTGTGTTTCACCCCAAATGTATTACTAATTAATCTTTGTCAACTAGGTCAAATGTGTTAAACCCTTTGACAAACCTCCAATAATAATTACACAGACCTAAAAATGTTTGTAATTGTCTAATTTTCATTAGTTGGGGAACTTTTGAAATCATTTTAACCTTGGCCTTTTGAACCCCCAATCCACCTAGATAAATCATATGACGCAAATATTCTACCCAAATATGAAAAAATGGCACTTGCCTTGATGAAATTGAAGGTTATATTTTTTCAATCTTGTAAACATTTCTCATAATTAATGCATGTGATTTAGGGTCAAGCAAAAAATAATGATGTCATCAATGTAACATTTCGTCAACATTCGATCCATGACCTTCTAAAATTCTACAAGACATTTTTCAAACAAATGGTAAAAACCTTCATTGGTACAAACAATGATTCCCATGAAGATCAATTCCCCAATGCCATTTGACCTTTGTCACCTTCAATGGCAACTGGTGATAACCAAATTGCAAGTCCAAGGTATTAAAACATTGGCTTGCTTTAAAGCATCAAAAGTTTCCTCCAATAAGGGCATGGTGTATTTGTCAAAGTGGGTTTGTTTATTAACCAAATAATAATCCCCACACATATGGTATTTAATCTAATTACTACAAATATCTTTCTTCACTAACATCATTATTGTTGAAACATATTCACTCTTAAATAGTTGCATCAAATTTGCATCCAAAAACTATATTGTCCAAGCTTAAAGTAAGGCCTTCTCCTCACTAACTTTATAAGGTCTTTTAAAAATTGGATTATCATCTTCCAATATGATGTGAACCTTTTGTCCCTTCAATCAACCCAATTCCTTCAAATTGAAGTCAAAACACCCAACATAATGTAACAATCATCATCCAATTTAACAACCATCATGTTGTGCACATCTCACTTCTTATAATTGTTGGACCAATATACAATTTTCATTTAATCACAATCAACAATACCTTGGGCTGAAATGACAATCTATCCCCATTACCTGAAGTTGAAAATGCAATTCATGGTCTTTATGTAGAATACTTGGAGGTGTCGATTGCATTATCTTGGCACTCCGATGTCACCAACTTCCTTCCCAACACCCATAAATCTTAGCTTCTTGGCGTTCATGACCCCATGTATGCCATGCATGTATAACTCACAATGTTACAATATCACTTGTCACTTGCATCAACATGGTGGTCCCAACTAAGAATGCAACAAATGTATGTGTAGAGTGGGTGCGTGGGCAATATTGTGCCGAATCTGTTTGTTTGGCTAAAACCAAACTAAAAAGCCATGTGAGGCTACCAATGTCCATAATTTGCCCCAAAATTTGCCTACAAGTTCTTTCGAAAATGCTTGGCATGGTTGTGGTGTTAATGTGGAAGCCCGTGGCTCACTCCTTTACATTTACATTTAGTTTTTCCATATTATATGAATTGGAGTCCCACATCATCCCAAGGCTTCCATTTCAAAATGCATGAAAACAAGGCAAATTCAACAAGATTGGTAAGGTCATTTGTGGAAGTTTAACCATGTTAACCTCATGTGGTTGCTAATCATGATGGGTTTTGCACATGAATGACATCCCCAATCCAATATGTCATCCTTTAAGCATTATGATGAACTAAGGATGAGCTGATATTTGTTGAATCGCCTTTAATGGTGTTAGATTAGTCCATAACAACTAAAATTAACAGGTGTGTGAAGCAATTATAACAACATCCACTTGCATTAGTTTATCAATCAAACCGTAATTTGTTGTCTCCTTGCCAAAACAACAAAAATAAAAAATTTCAACGGTGTGAGATTTTTCAACAAGTGTACACATGTGTATTTGTGCTTTCTATAAATATTACAAAACACGAGTCAACTCCTATATTTTTTTTGATATGGGGTGTGAAAATCCTTGGCATGTATTATTAACCTATGAAAATCCTAACATATAGCCATCCTGAAATGACCAAATTAATGGGCCCAAACATAACGAAATTTAATGCCCTTAGCAAAACAATGTTGTTGAATAAGACACATTAATAACCTTGAAAAAATGATGTTGGCAACAAATTGGGATAATGTTGTCATAGCATCATGATATGATGTGTCACAACCCTAACATTAGGTTTGGAATTAAGTGTGGCTGCAAGGGCACATGAGGCCAAGAAAGTGTGTTCGGGAGTGAAAAGCACTCTCACAAGTGGGGGAGAATGCAAGAAATGGAACCCAATGACTCCCAAGTGCACTCCCACTTTGGGAATTGCAATTGTGCATGAGTCCCAAATGATTATAACCTTGGTTGAAAAAAACAAACAAACACCAAATTGGGCCCCTAGGATACCATTGAAAAGGTCTCAAAGTGTAGATTCCTAAAGTGCCCTCACATTATCCATTTAGACCTAAAATGCATGATGATAAATGATCAAAAGAAGGTATGGGAATCAAATTGAGAATTTGATTCTTGACCACAAATCCCCTTAGAGCAAGGGCCAAATGATTTTGGATTAAAACATGCAATACACCATTGAAAAGATCTTTTTGAAGGCTATAAGATATTGCCCTTACATGCTCCAAAAAAGCTTGATTTGAGGAAAATATGAACGTCCACAATTTTGGGACAACAAAAGTCCCAATTTTAGGGCTCCCATTTGGGAGTCTCGGGAACAAATGTCATTTGGATGTAGCCCTTGTGAAGAGTCACAAAATATGTTATAAGGAAGGAGTGGTGCCTCTTCCCAAAGGTTGTGGGTCGTGTAAAATTTGTGTTTGAGGTTGTCCCTACTAACTCATTGTATCACTTGCGTTGCACTAACTACCTTCTCTCCTTGGTTGTGCAAGTTGATTTCATCTTGAACTCTTACTTGTGAGCTTTCACTACTCCCATCCTAGAGTTCCAACATGCCCTTCTACTCCAAAAGTGTTGCGAACTAAGGAACATGCCTTTACTTCTTTTTTTTTCCATTGTTTCGTTTTGGGACCCATTTTTGGGTCTTTTAAAGAGTTTGGGGGGGTGTTGTGATGCATGGAAGCTTGGATTGTGAATATTTTTCTAGTTAATAATATCATTAAATCAGAACATTAACATGTAATATTGTAGTTATATTGATGTTGTTACATTCAAACAACTCTAATAAAATTATACACTCATTGGGAATATCCCATTGAATAAGCCTTGGTATTTAATGGGTTCAATCATGGTGGCCTATTACTTGCAACCATGAGAGTATGTGGGGCTTAGTGACAACAAAATGTGTTAAGTTTAATGAATAATGACTAGTCGATGCTTATGACTTGGTCATTGTGCCCCATGGTGGGTTGGGATCCAATGTGAAATCTTATATGAATGAAATCCTTTGTGGCCTTAACATCATCAACTCACCATTTGGAGGTACATCCTAATCATGAATGTTACCCTCTAATAACTCAAACATGTGGAAGGTTTGGAAATACAACCAACATAATGGACTTGTTGGATTTTCTTGTTTGCCCCCAATAAATCTCATTGGCAATGAAGCCTTATGCCTATTCCTATTTGCCATCATGGTTGCTAATATGTGGTTTCCTTCCAAAAGTCCAAGGTAATCCCTAAGGGATATAAAATCACCCCTACAACCAATATGTCATAAGACATACTTGTGTGACCATTGTTTGAAGTTGCATTATAGTATAGTATGTTAGTTTGTTGGGATTAACTTGAATCACAATCTCCAGCTTGATTAATCTTCAAATTTTTTTTGATTTGCCCATAGATGTCAAAATCTTGTATGGGCATGGCTCCACATTCATATCAATTAGGTTCAAGTCCCTCCATTGTCACTTTGCCCAACATTAACAATTGAACATTTAGTCCAATAATATTATGGGGGATTGATATCGCCATGTCAATGTTTATTTTAACTAAAATACACCATTTTAATTATGCACCATTGCCATGTTAGAAATGATTCTTGCTTGATCATTGGTGGGATGTGTAAGGAGGTCCTAAATCTTGGTAAATATATCATGTCATGATGAACTTCCACAAATATTTGTCTAGTTAGCCTTAAAAACAATGTGGGGAATTGTAGTTTGTTAATGAATCTAGAGTCAATGAAACCACCATTCTTTGACTTTCCCCACCTTCACATAATGTGCCACTAAACAAAATACATCCACCGATTGAATATTAAAAATAACAAAAATCTTGGTAGAAAAAAATGATGTTTGGTACATCAATGTTGTTACCTGCAACAAGGTGTTTGGTGCCTTACGTCTAGAGTGAAATTAAATATCTTTTTCAATGCGCCCAACACACTATTAAACAATGATGCCCCTAAGGGGTTGGAGATGGTGTACACAAAGGATTGTGGGAGGCAAATTTAATGTTGAACCTCACCATGCAAAGGATCCAATTTTTGATTAACACCTTGTGGTTCTAACATTTCAACACCCATTATTGTCATTGATGTAGCTATCAAAATCATCTTGTAGGGTTTGAAACATGACATGATTTCCATCATCTACTACCCATGACCCATTATTTCATAACATATGTAGCATAATTTCATTTCAAATCACTAAATTTGAAAATCCAACTCCACAAAATAATCTAACCTAAAAGACTAAATGTGTTCTCAATCCTTTACCTTCCCTAACTCATATGCATTAAACTTCACCTAGGTCGCCATGTTGGTGACTAAAGCCTCCATGCAAACCTAGCCTCCATGGTGTTAATTAGCCTTGAGTTGGTTTGGTGGTCAACCCTTTGTTGGTCGTAACTTTCCTTTTTTGGCATTTCCCAAAACCTTAACTATTGTTGACATTGGTGTTCTATGATTAACCATGTTGTAACTTTGGGTGAAGTATGAAATAATGATTAATATCATGCCCATATGCATTGCAATGGGAACATGACTTGTTGGGGTTAAGGTTGGAAGTTGTGGCCTATGATGGATTAGGGTAGACCTTTTCTTATAAGGCCTACCACACCTTCAACATTGGTCTTCTCCACTTTGTTTGTTGAATATGCTTGGGAACCATTCGATTATTGTTTGGGTCCCTTGCCTTTTTGGGGTGTGGCCTTATGGTAGTTGAACCATTAGTGTTGAAAAATTCCCTAGGTTTTCCTTATTGAACCTAAAATTGACCACATTTTCCTCTGCCATTTTCAATTTGATTCATTATGATAATCATAATACCCTTGCCAAAGTGGGTTGTTCAAGTTGAAATAACATGGCATCCTACATTTAATGCCATAATTCCTTATACATGATCCGACACCAAAATAAAACTATTAATGCTTTTGTAACACCTTGTGTCACCTTAATCAACCTATACATTTGTACAAAGGCCTTTTATAAGCTTTCATGGGGTTTACACTAAAACTCCTATAAATTTCATAATTTTTTAATTTTAATCCTTTGGTAATTTTATTGCAACTTTTTTAAAAATTCCATAATTGGGTTAAATGTGAGTAAAGGACCCCACATATTAGTAGAAAGGCCAATACCACCACTTATAGTGCTCCTTTTGCCATTAATATTCCCATTTCCATTTGTGGCATTACGGCCTATTGCCACACCACTTGTGGCCACAAGTCTTTTAATAGTGGAAATGTAGTTGAACAACCAATACAAATGCCATTATTGAATCTAAATTTCACAAGGCCGCTTTAACTTATGATAATCGTTAATAGGCAACACCTCCAAATGTTGGAACAATCCTTTCCATACCATGAAGGGCATGAATATATGGGGATTTATATAAATTTTTTGAATATCACAAGAGTTGTCAAAATTTTAGATGATTCAACTCAATGGTGCCAACCACCATTAAATATTAATGGAACCCCATGGTGGCTCCATACATGTCCTCCATGTTTCATAGTAGTTGTGTGGTGACAAACTTCAAAGGTGAATTTATTTTAAATGTGAAGATTCCTCTTAAATGAGGATGAAAATGGTATGAGTGGTTTCAATTGCACTCCACATCTAGTAAAACCATTAGTGATAATTAATTACCCCATTCCATATCCTTAGATCGTGTGCCCCTTTTTGCGGTGATCTTTAACCCTAACTTGGGCATCCAATTCAGGACCTTCGACAATTTGTTGGACCTATTACGATTTATATTGAACCTAAAAGGATGTTGAACCTATTTTGACTTAACCTACCTTTTAAATCATAATCCCCATAACATAAACCCAAAGATGTTACACCTTTATGGTTAAGGCACCTACACCCATATAAACATTTCATCACAAGGTCAATAACATTTGGGCACATTGTGAACACAACAAGGTGGTTTATTGGTCATCAACTTGATTCACCATAATTCCAAACAATGGGACATCATGGTGATCAAAATTTTAAATATCTACAATTACACATCCTAGTACAATTTAATCGTAGTTAAAAACCTAATCAATATGTGTAGGCAAACCAAATGTAAAAAAAAACCTATGTAATGATTATGATTGGTTGGCAACCTTGTCCCATGCCCAACCATTAACCATACCAATCATAGCCTTGAGTTTCATTATGGCGATAAAGACACACATAGGAGGCAAATATCCTTTCACCTAAGGTTTAACATTGAATAAAAACAAACTACTAAGAAATCAACTTGAAAAGTACGTGTTTAGCCCCGAGTTGTAACCAGATTGCAAACACCTTGAGCTATATATGTCCCCTTAAAATCATATGACAACCGACCAACATACTAATAGGTAATAGGCACAACCCAACAAACATAATTGAAAATGCAATAATCATGCAACACAAATTTTCACTTTTGTGATCCCTACACAATAATCACAATATGAGTTCAAATATTTTTAAGTTTGTTAATGGAAAATCATAGCACAATGTTAATCATTTATATGTTGGGCACATGAATGGTGTTTACACGTTGCTTCTTGCCTTGAAAAATTCCTCTATATTATTTCTAGCACCAAATGGCTTGAAACCTCCCATACAAATAGTGCTCTTCCCAAGAAACCCAAGGGCATGAAAATCACACCAAATCAACACCATATGCGATTGTGGTGAATTTCCTAATAAATCTCCCTAAAATTTTTGATTTATTTTTTCATGTCACATGACATGAGACTTCAAGTTATGTGATGTTAGTCACACCATGTTTCATTTAAAGATTTTTTCCCCTTGCATCACCTCACATTGCAACATGAAATGATGTGATGACAAGTCTAGCCATAAACATTGGCTTGTTTTATAAAATTCTTTAAAAAAATTATAGTCACCAAATCAGTATTTGACTATAGGTAGGATGAACCTAACTTATAGGTTTGGAAAAATAAAATCAAAATAATATCAGAAAGTGAAGTCTAGATTGGGCACTCAAACCTCTTTATCTTGAGGTTAATCCAAGACACCCAAATTTCCAAAATGAGTCGGACTTTAAAAGTTTATACTTTTTAGCACATGACGATGATGGTCATGGAACTCAAGTCCTCCAATTGCCACTTCTTCCTAATGAACCCCCCTTCTTTGCTCCTTATGTTTTAGCTTTAATTATTATTATTACTCTTGAATGAACAAGGTAATCACAATTGCAATGGTCACAATAATGAGGAGGTAAATTTCTCGCACCTTCATCTAGTCCTTTTGTTGTTGTTGACCTCCAAAAATTGGTTAATTAAAGCTTTGAGTGATGATGTTGATGGTGGCATTGCATTTGTTATTGATGTTGTTGTTGGTTGATGTTAACCTTTGAATGCAAAGAGAGAGAGACAAACACACACACAAAGAAAGAAAGAAAAAATGAAAAGGTTGTCCTTTTATGATGTAGGCAAACACTTCTTCCTCATGGTTTTTTTAATCTTTTCTTTCAAACAACAAATTGTAGGGTTTGAGCCCTACTTGGGTTCAATTCCCAAAGGATTTTAATGTGAAAATAAAACATAATAATCACATAATCGTTAAGTGAACTTCTTTAGTTCAAGAAGTAAACCAAAACCCCCCCCCTAGCTACATCTCCTACCCAATTACAACATAGAAATTTTAAAAAATCAAAAAATACAAAACAAACCCACACCATGCGGCATTGAAAGCAAAACTTATTTTGGAACATTTGTTGCGACAAATCTTCTGTAAACAATTAAACTTTTAGAACTATACAAAATTCAAGAAGTGATTTTTGGTGATTCAAAACATGAGTCACTTGCAACAATGCATGAATTTAAGCCTAAAACACAAGATGGAAAACTAAAACACCATGTGCAAAAGAAAACTAACATAACACAACAAAATTACAAAGTAGAAAAAACTTCAAATCATCAAAAGTGATTTGAAATCACACATCTCGGGATTATATCCCATACAAAAAATATCTATACCATGTTCGCATTGGAACCAATTCCACAATAACTTACTTTGGTTCACTTGATATAACTAGAATATAAACATTTAATTAATATAAAACTCCCAATAAAAGAGCAATTGCAAACTACACAATCCATTTTCGGACATCACAAGACAAAAAAAAATACCTCTTATTATTGTTTCTTAACTCTAATTAATAAGGAAATGTGTCAAAAATGACTCATATTTATAATCTATATTATTATTAAAAACTAATACAAAAAAAGAAGCAAATGAATTTTTTTCAATCTTTGAAGGACTTTTAAACTTGTGTTTCATCCTATGTTAAAATCCATACACATTTAAAAATGGATTCATAAGTCTTGGAATATTAAACCAAATGTTTTTTGGTATTCTACCACAGATTTTATGACTAAAATCAAAATGATTTTTTTTTATTGGGGATGTGATTACAAATGGTAGTAAAAAGTATTTATTAATGCCCCAATATTAAAGGAATTCATTAAGCCATTTTCAATATGAAAATTTTGAATTTGGAAAAAGAAATTTCATTCAAAATACTATATATTATACAATGTATTAGGAATGGAAGGCAAGAGGACAAACCCATCCTTGGGTGGTACCACTAGGAACCATTTTAATGAATGTTTAAGGAACCAAAAATGGCCAAATCATTTTCTTGAGCCTTTCATTCATATGTTGTCACAAGTATATATATATATATTCATGTTTATCCATTACATGCCTCGATATATGGTTTGAAATTTATTTTGGAATTACAAAATGGAAATTGCTAAAATTTTGTATTTGTAATTAAAATGGGCTTTTCATAAATCGATAAATTTAACTTCAAGAAATTCATAACTAAATTATACTTATTCAATAAATTATGTAATAGAAACCTAAAAATAAAATGATTTCAAAATTATTTCAGGAAAAACATTTCCAAGAAAATTATCAAATAATGTTTCAAATTTGTGTTTATTATAAAAAAATTAAAGTAAAGGAACCATTGTTATGTTTTTAAAACTTTTATAAATGCAATGATAAGGAACATCAAAATATACAATATTTTTGATAGTATTGAAATTTCAAATTTTATGAAAATCAAGGTGTGATGTTGGTGGTATCACCCAAGGATGAGTTTGCCCAAGAAATAGTTAAAAAATTGGTTTTTGGTAAACATGTTTATTGTGAAAGAGAGGCACAACTTTAGCCTTGGGCTCGTGACCAAGGTAAGGGGTTGCAAGGTTGCGGGCTAAGAGGGAAGCCCGAGAGTCATGTCGCATGCTCTCGGAAGTGCAAAAGAACGTGAGGGAATAAACCCTCACACTCCCAAGGGAACTCCCACTTTGGGAGTTGGAGTCTCGGTGGATTCCTGGTGGACTTCCAAATGTTTAGAAAGCGATTGCATGGGTCAAAACCCAATGGATTGAAGAGTTATTTATATCATCGGAAAGTTATTGAAACGTAAATGTCTAAAATGGGCTCGCATGACCCATTTGGACATCTAAAACATAAGTTATGGCCAAAAGAAGGGTCGATAGTCAAATTGACAGTTTGACTTCTAATCACTAAAAACGGGGATCAACCCAATTGCGTTGCATGAAGGTGGCATGCGAAATACTGTTGGAAAGCTTTTGAAAAGGGCTATAACTTTGCTTCATACCTCATTTCAATTTGAGGTCTGCACGAAAATTTATGGGCCCCCAAACTTGCAGGAGTCCCAATTTTGGCAATTTCGGAATTGGCAAACTTGGGAGTCCCGAGACAAAATCGGCATTTGGATGTGGGCCTCGTGGAAAGGCACAAAATATATTATAAGGGGGAAGGTGGTGGCTTCCCCCCAAGTCCAGGCCGTGGTGAGTCTTGTGAGTCCGACTTGCCCATGATTCATTTGAGCGCCAAAAGTGTTTCAACTATGCACTAACCACCTTGTGTTGATTTTGTGCAGGTTCGTGTGAGTAGTTGAATCTTGTCAATTCTTCCTAGTCCCATCCCGAAGCTCCAGCACGCCCCTCTACCCCTCCAAAGTGTTACGAGCTAAGGAGCGTGCCCCGACTCCTTATTCTTCTGTTGTTTTAGTTTGGATTCACATTTGAGTCCCTCAAGGAGTTGGGAGCGCATCAATTGATAACATTAAAACTTGTGCAAAAATGGACTCTTATTGTGCCACTTTTGGTCCACCTTGACATGCAACTACCCAAAACATTGGCCTATCATGCTTCAATGTGTGGAACAATGTAACAAATTGAACCAATTTCCTATGCTTCTCACCAACTAACCCATTGGTAATTTGATTCCCTCCCTTTAGAAACATAAATAACTTTATTTTTAATGTGTTGACAATCATTGTTGGTATACCATTTTCTTTTTTCACCCTTTTCATAGGTCTATCAACCTTTATTCGATCAACATAGTTTGCAATGAATGGACCATTTTCAAGTCATAAGCTTATATTTATGTTTAACCTTTGAACAAATTTTGCACTTCACAATGTACACAAAACCATTAAACCCCACCTACAACTTAGCCTAAGGCAATTTGGCTATCGATAAACTTGGAACTTTTATTTTGACTCATAAGCATGGGTTTTGTTAACTTTTGGTGGTGACAAGCTTTGATCCAAAACCTCCATTGGCTTTTTTGTTGAATTGACATTGAAATATTTTGTAAGAAAATTTGAAGGACTTAAACAAATCACATGTGTTTCATTGACATGTAGCAACCTTTCAAGGTGGCAAGCTCACACAAGGATTGAATATGATTCTTCCTACTACAAGTCACATCACATGGAACCACAGGGGTGCCATTGTTAAAGTTTTATAAGCTATAAAAATATTTGAACTTAAAGTTGGGAGGCAATTCAAATAGTGGCATCTTCACGCAAAGGCATAAAAACAAGACAATAATTTGAAAGTTGAGTAAATAGAAACAAGTCATGACCTACACCCACCACTAACACACAATGTGTACTATGAAGTCACAAAACCAAAGAAAAAACATGGAAAGTGTAAAAACATTCAAGAACTTCAAGCTTCACAAATTTAGTGTGCACATTGGTATATTGTAGGTAGTGGGAAACAAGATATAAATCATGACTCTTGATTTCACCTATGTGCACTATGGTGGGTGTACAATGTGCATACTACACTATGTTTTAACTTTTAACAAATAACATAATTGCAACTTAAAACTACAAATTACAAATGTACACATATAAAGAGACTATTCACATACCTAAGGTAGTGTGGTGTAGCTTCATAAACCTTTTGATGCATGTTGCACCTTACATTCAATTAATGCCGATTTAATTTGATTTTAAGTTCTAGGGAGCAACATCCAACACAAATCACAAATATGATTTACCCATGAATCATGATCTAATGTATGTTGCAACTTGCACATATTCTTGAAAAAGTTCTTTGTTGCTTGCAACTCAAAATTGCTCATTGTTCAATAAGCAAAACAAATCTATGAACATTGCAAATTGTAATCTACGAATAAACATTCAAACCCTAAGAAATTTAAATGGAGTGTAAATTGTGACACCATAAACTTGAACCTTGGAAAGTCCTAAGTTTTAAAACTTAAGTTCTAAGCTTTTGGAATAATAATAACGTAGAATTTGGCAAAACACTTCAACAAACAAAAGGAAGAACGACAAAAAGTTCTATGTAAGAGGGAAAAGGTTTGGTGAATGACCTAGATTTGCTAGGTCAAAAGGTCAAGAGTGAGATATAAAAGTAAGTGGCTTAGGGTTATATTTGGAAGCGGTTTGGCAAATGTTGATATTCCTTCCTTGTTAGAAAGGCGATCAATTTACACCATGACAATGTTTTTAGGTGACCTTTTAAGGTGTGATGATGTTTTTAGATGAAAAGAGCTTAATTTCAGCTTAAAAAAATCTAAGCTTACAAGTGGATGGCCCTGATTCTTTTGGAGAAATTTGGTATTTTTTGTCCCAAAAAAAACATTGCCCCTATATGTGCCTCATGATCTACCTATGTTTAGGGTTCATAATAACCTTTGTGTTGCACTTTACTATTGGGGGGGGGGGGGGGTGGTCACAACATTCCCAAAATATGGGGCTGGACTCCACTAACCCCATTCCCCACCCAGGCCCCACATTATTTGTGCACATAGTTGTTATTGCAGGCAGTACAAAAGTATTGTGTGTGTTCTTCTTCTTTTTCCCTGTCTGCCCTTGTCCTGATCCATCCATTTCTAAAAAAAAGATGAATGATGCCCCTACACATTGGACCCATGTTAGGCGTGTTTTTGGTGTTTTTGGGCTTGTAATTGACTAGGTGTCCATTGTCATCAAAACCTAGTCTGTCACAACCCAAAACTTCCATAAGAGGACCTAAAGTGTGTATGGCAGCACCAAGATGTGTCTGGCCACCACCACCACCACAACCAGCACCAGACATATCTTGGACGAGCCGAAGGCAGTCAGGGAAAAAACGAAGAATCCGACAGTACAAAAGTACTGCCAGCAAACAATAACAAGCATGTGCACATATAATGCTTGGCCGGGACACTCAATCTGAT
>CAWUHI010000199.1:0-12457 GCA_963921925.1 Sphagnum tenellum | reverse complement strand
TATGTCGCCCTAGCACATCCCTGGTTTTTCACCATATTCCATTCCATTCCATTCCTACCTCACCCCTGGTTTTTAATGCACTGTACGCTGACACGATAATGTCAGAGTTAAGTGAATAATAAGCGTACGTTTATCGCGAACGATGATGTCATGCCCATGTCCAAAACACCACAACGACGACCAGGCCCGTAATGGCACTAGGCGAAGCTGACTGGCGCTTCGGGCACTTAGGCCTCTTTTTTCCAGTGTTTTCTTTTTTTTTTCCAATGTTTTTTTTCCATTTTATACAACAATCAAACAGTGATACCATAAACCAAGTCCTGTAGTTCTTTATAGAGTGCCATGAAATGGCGATATCCCACATAAATTGAACCTTGTCCTTGACGTATGTTAATTCTCCTCCCGTACATAGGGTGCATAGACAGAGTCATTTCCGTAGTGTTTTTTCCATCGTAGAGACACAGTATCTCCGATTTCCCTAACTCAAAAGCTCTTTCCAACTGACCGCTTTCGACGATATTCCTCAGATCCTCCAACTCCCGCTCTTTCAAGTAGATCCCTTTCTCTTGTGACATTACCATTCCAACATGGTCGTTTGAGACTCCAAGTCCAAGGATGAGAGATGGATCACGGCTGGATATCCATGCTGTTACGAGTAGATTAACTTTGTAGCAGAAGATGTGGCCCAGTTTGTAGACGTTTTCGAGAGATCGACTGTCCTCCATCGTGACAAAAGTGCAACTGATATCAGAAATGGAAAAAGTAGCAAAACGTCTGACTTATATACTGTTTTTCGTGGGACGTGGCTACAGAAAACTTGCTGTACCACGCACAAACGTGTACATTCTTGTAACCAGAACATGTCGTAAATTTTCGGGCATGAAACTAAACGTCTTTCCATAGACATAGCATGTAAATCAAAGTTAAAAAACCGTACACGAAATGTACGCTTTTGCACAAAAAAGAGGTACAGTTTTGAACACTACCGAATTATTACTCAAAACTGTGCTGATTCCAGTATTTTTTGTAAGCGTGTACCACATTCAACTAGCAACGCTTCGGATTTTGCTCCCAGGATCATACATTTTCCGGAATGGAAAATGTTAACTGTTATCTTGAGATCTTCCATGCGGACTCGGGCTGCCGGAAATATTTCCGGCTCAAGCCACAACCTGTTTTTCTTCGCAAGTTCGAACAACGGTAGCGGCTTTCCATGATTATATGTGGCGATGATATTTACCACTCGACTCGATACAATATTTGCCGAGTAACCCATGTCTCTCAAGGCACGCTGATAGGCTGAAATTAGCTCACTAGATTCCTCAAGGGATCTGATTCCATTAATGATACATTTTCCATTGGGAAAAATTTGACAGAAAGATTTTTTTCTCAGGCGTATGTTCAGGGCATTGAAGTTTGTGGGCAGATCTAATTCACCTTCGAATTTCTTCACAATATCTGTGAGATCGAAAGTACAGTCGAACACCAAAGACATAACAATGTTCACGATATCCATTCTGTGCGACTAAAAATGTAAGCCTGGAAACTTCAGGCTTATATAGTTTTGGCGGTGGGTGGAGTCAGTAAACACGGAACGTGTTTCAATACGTTGAGTCGAGCCACAATGAGAAAGCGATGGCTTTTTTTAGTGTTGTCTGAGGTAAGGCTAGAATATTACAATATTTTGGACAGCCAAATTGCTCCAGGTTAATAACGGGACCCAGGTAACATTCGAGTAGTCCACATTTTTCCGTTCCCTTTGCCCAGTACGAAACAGATCCGCCACATTCGGAAGCTTTCGTTTCGATCTCATCAAAAGCGCTCTGGATCTCCTCCTGATCGTACTGTCCTGTCGTTGACCAGTCGAGATGATGAGAATGTTTGGCCTGGCACTCAAGAGCAGCGCGATAAGGTTTTACCCAGGAAGGCAAAGTAAGCTCAAATTCGCCATGCAACGGTTTTCCAACAACCGAATAAGCGAGTTTCTTGATATATTTCTGACCGTTGATTAGGAACCAGTCAGCGTCTAAAACAACTCGAGTGTCCATTTTGATGCATTACATGTAATGGTCTGCGATTGCCTAAATACCCTTTTTCGGTCGAAAATGTAGCTTCACCAGAGAGAAGCCATCCATAAATCTAAAAGTTTCCCCCCGATCATTGGCAAGTTCTATTTCAATTGTACTAAAGTCACTTTTTTGAAGAGGTACGTAATGTGGACTTTCAAACCGAATCCAAGTTTGTTCATTGTCCTCTGTAGAAATTGGTATAGTTCGCAGACACGGTACAAGATCGTTGCCCACTACCGCGTGTTCGATAACATCACAGTACACATAAACAAGTTGAAGTTTGTAGGCTGTACGAAATTCGTATTTTCCTACCCAGTAATTTCGTTTCGTCCATGTTCCCAAGATCGAGCATAGGTCTTCGCTTTTGAACCAAAGCCAGGCTCCATCCTGAACGGTCAAGATGGTGCGACCGTTTTTGACTGATATATTCCAACACGGACTTCCAGTATTTTTACATTGTGGCGCAGCTTCATTAATCAACTTCGTAATCTCGTGAACGGTGGCATAGCGCCCTTTAGGAATCTTGAAAGTTGTAGCGAGGTCATCACCCTCGTACGGTGGTTTTTTACCTTTTTTTTCGTGAGATGCAAACAGAGCGGCTTGACTGTCTTTTTCAAAGAATTCCATTAAAGCATCGTTTTCCAAATTAATTGCCACTTGTGGTAGAATTATCTCGGATAATCCAACCTCCCAGGTCCCCGTTAAGTCTATTGGTCGAGCTAGCTGCGTAACGTACTTTCCGATCCTGTTATTAGGGTATGCATCTAACGATGCAGTACAAGGTAGTGTCATGTAGAAGGCCATTCTTGTCATAGAAGTATTGATGATTATGAGCTTGCTTAATAGACTCCCAACTGAGTCTTGTTTTCCACTCGAAGGTTTGCATTATTCATTTTATCCATAAGACGGTTCACTTCATCCATTTGTCGGAAGCGATCTATAGTGTTGTTCTTTCTGTTCATTACAACCATCGTATCAAAAGACTTGTTCCCCATCTGATCCATCATCATAGTGTCTATCAGAGACTTCACCTGAATAATTGGTGGCGAGGTGTTGGTGGAATTTTTACTACCTTGTAGTACTAGTACACTTTCAGCCACCCAAAATCCTATCGTAGCACAGGCTAAGATAGACCAGAGCGTGAAAAGTACGTAGGTTCTGCAGTTTTTCAAATTACTTGTCTCCATTGTATTGTCAATTAATAATATGTTGAAACTCGTCAATAGACATGAGTTTTAGTTTTGTTGCGGAGCTCCTTAATACCTTTTAGCAGAGATGTGATCAGGAACTCATCATTTCGCACAGTTGTTTGAAGACTGAAATACTTGTTGATGAACTTGCAAACAAACTTGTCGTTTACGGTTGGGTTTCTGGTAAGAGCGGACATGATATCCTCATATTTATAGCCATGACATCGCAATAACACATAAAACATACAATATTGACCACAAGTTGTGCTAGTTTGACCTTGTCGTTCCACCCCTGACATGATAATGTAATCATCACTCATCCATTGTCGTATGAAAGTTGAATACACTGCCGGGTTTCGACCATAAGAGTCAAAAGCTTCGATCACATTCGGGGCAGGAGTGCAAAAAGCAACCCAGTGCTCTCCTCTCCCAGTAGAAGGCTGAGTGTTCACAATGTAAAATCCGGGGTATTCTTTTTCGGGCAGTAGATCACACGAGAAAACACCAACAAACACATCTTTAACTTTTTTATCCTTGACTAAAGCTCTCGTGATTTCAACACTGTTCATGGTGCAAAGTCAAAAAGCACCTGTCGGTTATTATCAACTTCAATAACGTTATCAAACACCATCATTGCAACAACTACTGCTCCCTCCGCTAAGGGGCTGCTAAATACAATGTTGACGTTAAGGTTGCCATGCTTCACAAGCGCTAAACTACCACGGCCTGTATGTCCAGCCGTAAAATCAAATCCATACAGACAGAAACCCCGCGGATACTCTGTACGATCAAAAGGAAGCTCACCCGCTGGTTCATTCAGTCTTTCGAGGCAGTCCAGAAGACCTTGATAAGCCGTTAGACTACGGCCCTGATTGTAGTTGAGTTCATATCCTCGGGTTGGGAATAGCTGTCCGTTAACTTCAGCGTGGATGCTGGAGAGGTCGAAGTGGTGAAAGTTGTAAGGTGTTTTGGTAGGTGCACCTGAGAACGCTTCACTTGGTACCAAGCCTAAAATCATAACTTTTGGAAGTTGACCAATAACAAGGTTGGACCACGTCGCGTGTTGCTGTCCCTTGACGAGGGTTAACGATCGCATGACGGTTCTTTCCACATGATATTTTGCAGTTGCCGAGAGTAACTGTTTTGACAGCGAGTTTAGAAAGTCTGGAGCTGGCTCGTACTTTCGCAGATGCAGTCGAGGGTTCCGAAGTGCTACCTTTGGTAAGAGTTCTGTTTTTTCAGCCAAAAAGCTCAGGCTTATTTTATTTCTGACAAGTCGCACGCTAAACTCTACACCTGGTAGTAGAGGTTTGTCTTGCTGGAAAAGATCAATATGTAGTTTTCCGGACAACTGAAAAGCCTTTCCGTTGATTATATAGTTTTTAAGACGAGTTGATCCTTTGCTGACGAAAGCTGATGTAATCCCTGCCGTAGCTGGGACAACGCCTTGACTGATGGTTTCAATAGCGTTCTCCTTAAAACTGTCATCCAGTGCCCACCCTACACAGGACAATTGTGTTTCTTGAGCATTTTTGGTATAACCTAACAGATTTTCCAGGTAAGCCCGATAATGATATAGATTTGAGGAATCTGTTATGCAACGACCACCTAGTGTCACCATGACACTTTGAAATAAACTGTGCAGCACGTTGTTAATGGGAGCAATTTTTTCTTCGTTTCCGATTGTTGATCCGTCCGCGCTCGAAACAACTAGATCACAAGAAAAACGCATGTCAGCCATACTTATTAGCTCGCTGTGACTTGCGGCGACATCAAAAACAATATCTGGTGCATCGTCAAAAACCGCCTGAGACGGTCCCACTTCAAAATCTTTTGTATTCCATCTCTCAGTCAAAGTTGACGGTAGGTGAAATAAATGACTTTCCAATAGCATAGAAGCGTCAGAGCCTACTTCAATATAAGCCATATTAAAATTTGTCGCTGATCAAGTCAAATTTACTCTGCTTGCGCTTTTTCGTCGCACGTTTCTTCTCTTTCTTAGATGTTCTTTTCTTCTTGAGTTTTTTCTTCGCCTTAATGCCCTTTCCCTCCTGAACTTCTTTTAGTTTACCACTAATTTTCTCTACAGCTGTATCGATTAACTGATCCGTTGCTTTCGAAGCAAATGACTTGACATACGGCTGGGCTTTGCTTAAAGCTGTTGATAAATGCGGAGCTGCTCTGCTGAACAATCCTTTTGCGAAGCCAATGATACGCCCCCAGAAGCTTCCACCTGACATGGGTGAGCCTCTGTACTTGGGCATACCATAGCCGTGCTGCTGCGACAGCAGCGACGTGTAACGACGTTCATCGAATTCGAACTTTTTCAGGACCATTTTTCCTCTTATCAAGCGTAAACTATTGTGGATTGCCCAAGGTGACGACAACCTAAATAAGTTCCGTATCAGAGGCATTTTCCCAACTATCGTGTGCTGAACTAAAGCCACTCCATCGAATCAGATACTGTAATTTTCCACGGTGCTTTCGCTGTCTTAGTATCTTCTGGATACGAAAGATTTTTTTCTTCATTCTGCTTACTTTAGACAGCTCCTCGTCATAGAATAAACCAGTGATTTCGTTACTGTCCAAGTCTTCCAACAAGTACATTGATCTTTTCTCTTTTGGTACCACAGTCTTCACGATGAAAATCTCGTCAGTAAAATTGGTTTCATAACCTTTTTCAAACGTGTCCTTTTTCTTCGCGATTCTGACTCGATCACCTTCAAAAAAACGCTGAGCCTGTGACGGTTGCTGGTCCGAAATCATTTTTTCTCGTATAACCATGGCCTTTTCTTCGTCCACATCTGCAGGTGCAAATCCAATTTCTGAATGTACACTTTTATTGTAAGCCTCAACTACATCTGACAGTATATCAATGTACCGGTATTTGTTTACTTGAGTCATGTAGATCCACAACCGTTCTTTCAAGGTCCTGTTGAAACGTTCAACCATAGCACACTTGACGTCGTCGTTGTTTGTCGTGAAAAATTTCACATGACATTCTTGCAAAAACTGTTTGACAGGTTTGCCAGTGAACTCTCCACCATTGTCAGACTGCATACGAAGTGGGACACCATACTTTTTGAATATTCTAGCTAGAGCTTCCGCGATTTCACCGGGTTTTTTACTCTTCACAGGCTCAACCAATCCGTATCGACTAAAACAGTCGATAGCCGTTAGCAAATATTTCACTCCGTCGTTGAATTCACTGAATTTTTGCATGTCAGCCAAATCGACTTGGTACTGGTCATTGACGTCCACACTGATGATCCGCCTCCTTTTGAACTTACGACGTACGGGTTTGTGTTGTGTGTAACTCTCTTGCCTTTGCAGATATTCCAGCACATCTTCGTATGATACGTTGTGAAGTTTTGCCGCTTTGTACAGTCGTTGTATTCCACCCAGACTACTTGGTTCTGATGGGGTCAGATAGAGACGATCCAAGAGCGCAAGTGTCTTTTTTTTCATTCTTTACCAGTACGATAACCAACCACCTTCTTGAGGATCTGGAGAGCATTCAATGCTTTCTTGCCTTAATGGCTTCTGCTTTGGATAAGGCTTCGGTCTTCTCTTCCTAGTCGTTTTTAGCATGGCGCGCGTTTTTTGAGGAGTAGGGTATTCGAAGCTTGGTTCACGCATCGTTGTGGGCGGCTCCGGATACTCGTAACTTGGATCGCGCTTTCTGATGGGTGGTTCAGGATACTCATAACTTGGCTCCCGCTTCTTTGTTACTGGTTCAGGATACTCGAAACTGTTCTCTCTCTTTCTTTTCACTTGCTGACCATCACGCGAGTCTTCCAGTGAGCGCTTTTTCCGCAGAAATTTATTCACCGTCTCGTTGATTGCATCCGCTTTTTCTTCTGGACCCATGTGTGGTTTAGTAAGAGTATCTTTTATCATACTGTCCAGAGTGGTGGTTTCCGATTTACACCTACGGTTGTACTCGGTCTCAGGTAGCAGTACGTAGGTTTCCATAACTTATCTTTGCACAAACGAAGACACCAAACTAACCAAAATTGGTAACAATGCCGCAAGAAACCCTCCACGCTGACTTAGCACTCGACGCTTTCTTTTTACAGGGTCGAATTTGTTCGAGATCGTTTTGATGGCCGACTTGTACTTTTTGATTTTTGCTAAATCAGCTTTCTTGACTCCGGAAGGATTTTTTAGGAGATTCAGACAGGCTTCCTCTAAAGGTTTTAACTGCGACTTTGTTGCGGTCTTGAAGAATTTTCGTCGTTGATCTGGTTTCAAAAACTTGTAAAAACCGAGGGTGCTCTGTACTTCGCTAGGCTTCATTTTAGACGGTATACTCTACGATGACCAAAAATGTTGGACTGAAGCTGTAATCTTTCATCGCATTGAGGATGGAGGTTAACAAGCAAGAAACCGTGTGGTTCCTTAATTGCCTTTCTGTAAGCGCACTCCAGATGAGGAAGTCCCAACTGTCGCCCCAGGTATTTAATTTGCTGCACATCCCGTGATGATTTAAATAGTAGAAAGTACTGGGAATTGAGTGTTATGTCACGCATGGCTTTGCCTTGCTTGAAAAGGTTTTGGTACAGAAAAATAACCGTAACGTTCTTGTGGTGAATACCTCTTGTAAACAAAGCCGATGCTTTGACATTACTTGCAATTTCATCCATCAAGTCATCCAGTACAAGCAAGTTATTTTCCTCTGGGTCGAAAAAATTTTCGTCAGCCAGTATGCTGGAAATTCCTTGAATGAATTCAACGTTACCGGTAATCTCCTTGAAACTTTTTTGCCAGACACTGTAAGCGTAGATCACACGATCGAACGGTTTTATGAACACTTGTTCCCTGTCGTTCAGAAGTCGTCTTGTCAGTGTGGATTTTCCGGACATGGTCGGACCCACAATATGGATGCCCGCCGGGCATCGGAATTTTAAATTTGCTCGTATAGTGTCCATTCTCTTGGTCGTTTGTCGTATCATAGTTTTGCCCTAAATCGATACTTATCTGAGGCAAAGATCGTCCACGTGAGGATGAGGCCACGTCCAAAAGCCCCACCACGACGACCAGGCACGCAATGGCTCTAGCCGAAACAGACTGGCACTTTGGGCCCTAAGACCTCTTTTTTCAACACTTTCGAAAATAAAACTTGGTTTTTACGTCCATGTTATTGAAATAACGCAGCAGCTTTAGTTTCTCATCATTCCGTATGGAATTGTACATCCATTCTCCAGGAGGATTCGTTTATCGTAAACCTTTTGTAATTTCTTCACCAATTGAACGGTAGTAATGGCTTGAGTCCGACAGTCCTTCTTGAGGAATTCAGGATATATCACTTCCAACTGTTTTTCCGTACCATTTGACAGCTTCTTCAGTTGGTCAAAATCCAGTTTTTTACCGGTGCGAACGTATTCTTTTGTCGTCTCGTCCCAGTTCAGCATGTCTTCTGTGTATCCATTCTGAGTCATCCCTTTCACCTTTAGTTCCATCCGTCCCGTGTCCGTCACGTAGCTGTACACCTTCGGTCCGCACGACACAAACCGAACAATGTGAGACTCTCCTTTCTTCATTTCGCTCGTCCAATCACCGAGCATGGGGCTGGTTTCAGGCATCCAGTCACCCGGCTTTTGAATAAAAATGACAGAGTCCGTATCGTAGTACAAGAGGCGGTCTCCGAGTTTCTCCATTGTTTTGAGCAGCTTCAGCCTGGCGTGCGACGTTGTAAAAGCCGCAATGGGAATATTTGTGCCGTCGTTTCCTTCGTTATACTCATCCCTGGCAGACGTCGTCACCATCATGCATTCAGGAGAAACCGCAAAGACGTCGTGTATTTCCACCGATTCGGACCGCAGTACGTCATAGTACTTTTTGGGATCATACATGAATTTCGTTTGATGCAGATTGTCCCGTTGACCAAACTTCCCCCAGAAAGAATTGAGCATCAGTTTTGCGATTCCCCTCCGGCCAGGGTTGTTTTCCACTTTGGTCGCGTCGATGTCGATTCCTTCTCGATCCTTGATTTCGCGAAGATAAACCGCCCGTTTTTCTTCAGTGTCACAAGAAGCAGGCCATCCACTGGCTTCAATTTTTTCTTTCAAGAATTTATTGACGTATTCCTCAAACAGACCCGCTTTTGTATCCTTCCAGTGCCACACTTCGTACACTTCTACGATCTGGTATCCACGATCCAGGGCATGATGCAGTTCGGGGGTACACCAAACCCCCTCCAAACATCTCTCTTCGTTTGAGTGGCTGCAGTAGGCTTGATTTTTTTCCGCTGTGCAGGTGCGGCAAAGAGGGAACATGAGTTTTCCATCAGAAGTCACTGGCAAGGTGGGAAAAAGGAGGTCGCCCGGTGGCAACACCTTACATGAAACCAAACCAAAGTAGTTTCTCACGTCGTCAAAGTCTGTTATAATTATCTCCGGATGCCCGAGGGGATATTTTGCGTACTTGTTTACGCTAGGATACAAGCTGACAATGTCAAAGTGCAAAATTTTTTCTTCTGACTTAACCTCGTAAAAAAGTCGAGCAGCGTTAGTTCGTCCCCCCTTGAAAGCGTCTCGAGAGGACAACGGGTCACGGAGATTCATGTTACGCAGGAATTGGGCTATGTCCGGATCTTTCCGCTCCGTTAACCATTCACAAGACCACTTCGTTTCAACGGTAAACCCAAGGCCTCTGAAGAAATCCACTCTTGTTTCGGACGCTTCGTACGCTTCGCGCATATTCAAATTGCCAAACGGCACGCGATCCTCCTCTTCGGTACACTTCGGGTGTCCGTGAAAGACACAGCCGTTATATTCGTACACAACCTTGTTCTGCCGGTCAATCCCGTCAGCAAAATATTTTCCAATCTTTTCTTCTTTTTCATTGCGGCCGTGTTCGATTCGCCCGTCGGCCGACATATTTTCCCACTCCAACCATTGAGTGGCTTCGTGACTGGTCTTTCGATTGGCCTGAAAACCGTGACCGGAAATGACGGCCAAATCCATCGGAGTCATAATGTAAGTCCGGTAGTACTTCTGGCAGGCGGAAGCAATCGTGACGCTCTTGAATGGATCGATGTTAGTCAGGTTGACAAAGTCTTCACGAAACTTCAATGCGCATTTACGTAACACGGTCACATCGTTGGAACAGTACTTCACAATCTGTTCGCGAAAGTTGAAAAGACCACCACAGCTTGTTTTTTCGTTGGCATGCCATTTTGAAAGCTCTTCACGCTTGCTCTTCACGCACTTGTCCACCATATATTGATCACGTCCGGAAAAGGAATGACTTTGTCCCAATTCTCTGGGATATTAACGCGATGGGGAAAATCTCCTTTTTGGTCAGGCTCTTCCAGGCCGATTGCTTTGGGCAGGTTGGCAAGCCCTTGCGCAACAAAATTCAACGTGTCTCGCGCTCTGATTTCGAGGGACTTGTACTGCAGCTCCAACAGCTGGTTGCCTCGCTTGATCACTTTGATCCCTTTCAAGTTATTGTCCAGCATGTGACGCAGCACAAACATTCCGTCGTACGAGCAAAAATTCAGCGCGATTATGGTGAATCCATGGTGCTTTTCTTGAAACAACCATTCGCCAAATGACCTGGCAATTTCGTCAGGATTCTGCATCGGCGTTCCATCAGGAGGGAAACGAAACTCTTGTCCATCGGTATATTGCGCAATGACGAGATTCGGTACGTGGCCTTCAGCGGTATTAAAAGTTTCGTAGTCGAAATATATGTGTTTTGGATCAGACCTTACGACTTCTGGCTCGATCGTTTGAATAAAACAACGATGAGTGCTTCGCAAGACAAATTCTTTGCAAGTCGCACAATACATTTCGCCACACCGATGCTTGGGACTTTTGTCTTTCCGATTGCGGAGGTTGACGAAAACGTGGCATGTTTTACAAAAGAAGTACAAATCGCAATATGATTTGCCGCTGGTCCGAGGTTGAATATGAAGATCGAAGCACTGCGTGTTATTGAAAGTGCGACCACATTTATCACAGTGAATCGGGTTGTCGGTGGCACACTCTTCCCTGAAACGGTAGCAAAGACGACAAGTGCCTCCACACCAGTGCTCTTCTTTGTGTTCGAACGGTTTGTTGCAGGTGTTCCAAAAATAAGATGTACAAAAGAATCCGGTTGGCGAAGTGATGAGATCAAAGTGGTTGTTATCCAAATGAAGGAAAATCACTTGCAGGCTTTCATTTGCTTCTTCTGGTACACTAGCCACCACAACGTTCCCGTTTTTGGCAGAAATTACTTTGATTTGAAATTCCGAAAGCAAGTCTGCTGTATAACCTCCAGGTCGTCGAGTCCATGGACAGGCCCAACGGTAAATCACACTCTTCCAAAACTTGCCGGGCCATACTTTCTAATTTTTTAGTTCGAGATTTATGAATTAGAGAATGCCACTCCGAATACGACGTCCCCATCCCTTGAGCAATGTTGTGGGTCAGACGGTATTTCCCCAACACAACAGCGGCGGGCAGGCACAAATTATTCGGAACAGTCACAGTCACAATGGAAGTGGCGAAACGTTTTCGGTCGCTCTTAACGTGGGTATGCTTTCGCTTACTAGTTCCACCGGCTGGCATCACCGTTCGGGTGATGTTGATCCTGAAACTACCGTCCACACACAACTTGTGCTGGGAATTTAAAAGAGCCACCTTTTGCATCATGGCTTCCACATTGAATTCTGAGAAGCGGCGCATCGAAAGATAAATTCCGGGATCAAGGTTCTGACATTCGAGAGCCACAACGACTCGGTCATCAGGTAGAAAATCGTCCATACAAAGATTGAAAACACGTTCCAGCAGCTTCGGCAAGATAGTGATCGACTCTTCCGGTGTCAAAACACAAGGCAGACTAGCCAGCTCCACTTCATATCGGTACTGCGTGGTGTTGAACTTCTTGATATTCCGCTCTGAAATTTTTGATAGTTTAAACAAGGAATTCAAATTTCCCCACTTGTCCAAAGATGAAGCGCCGAACATCTGACCCTCTTCAGTTTCCAAATCATCATACAGCGCCCGAATATAGTTCAACATCTCGTCATGATCCATATCTTCCTCCACTGCGACAGGTGCTTGTTCCCGTTCATTCTCGTCAATCGCATCCCTGTACTGGTCCATCTCTTCACGATACATATCAAAAAGTCGCTCACGGCCAAACAGGTTCCCAATATACTCTAAAGTTTTGTCCGACGTGTCGAACAACTCACGCTCCGGATAG
>CAWUHI010000196.1:0-17878 GCA_963921925.1 Sphagnum tenellum | reverse complement strand
AAGGCAGTCGAACTATTCGTACTGAAGAAGCCATTCTTATCACTCTCTCATGTTTGAGACAAAAGTTGCTTGCTGCAGCAGTCATGAACTAGTTTCGTTTGTGTTTTGAACGATGAAAATGAGAACAAATAAAATGAAACCGATCAAAACTGTTGTTTGGAAGTATGACAAAGAAAATATTCAAACAACGTTTTGACAGGCTGAGACGAGAAGAGACTTTTCGTCTCAAAATAGGTGGTATTCGAAAAGTGACGTGAGCAAATCGACTATGTAAGTATATAATATCTTTGAAACGTCGGGCATTGCATCATTTCATAAGATATTTAACTGAGATGTTCAGTGTGGAGGAGCGTCTTCTCCTGAGCTATAATCTCGTCCTGAAAAAAGAGCTAGTCGGTTCAGAAAACTTTGTCTTTGGACTCTATTGAATCGAACGGACGTGGCTAGAATGTCACACACTTATCCTTTGTATGTTTGATCATAGGATAGAGTCAAATATGATATTAGGACTCACATTTTCGTTGATTATGTGAAAGCAACTCGGGATATCTCTGTATCAATAGATTACCGGTATTGCAACCAAACGGAACCTGATTTTCCTTCATGTGTCAAATGAAAATTTTTTTTAAATAAAAAATGTATAAGACTTGGATGATGTGCCCTGCATGCAAGAGCTGAATACGAGGAAATCAAGCGAAACAATACTCGGCAACGGATATGACCAACACTACTATGTTCGACGGAAATCCAGGAGAAAAAAGTGCTATTTTATATGTGTTCAAAAGATATTTTCCGCTAATTCTTAGTTACTGCTGTTCGACATTCTAGACCATTCCATTTCGATTCGTTCCAAAACAAAGTCAAAATACTTGAATTGACGTCAACCTAGTTCCGGTTTTGAAATGCGATGAAGTAGATGTGATAGCACTTTCTCTTTTTTCTTGACGGAAACACATTCTGATTGCCGCTCTGTTCTCATATTCCATCAAGAAAATGCCATGTAACCAAAAAAGAAATAATAGAAAGCAAGCAGGCCATCTGGCTCGATGTCTTAATGGTTAGAATACCAGTTGACTTATACAGGTTTCCATGATCTATGAGAAAAGAATGCCACATAGACTGTGATTTAGCGTTATTTTCACGCATCACGACTTCTTCCGTCTCATTTATTTCAGCAGTATTCCTCGACTGCTTACTCTAGAGTCTGACTGACTGCGGACTCGGTTAGTACTGTTCCAACATTAGAATGGAAGAGGTACACAAATATCGAGTTATTTCCCGTCTTCTAAAGCCATGCGATTCTGGTAGGATTTTGGTAAAACCTCCATATGCAGTAGGTTTCTTTTTTCGAACTCGTGAAATTATATTGAGCATGATTAGTCTTTCTCGAGAGCCATATTGTCTCGTGTTACACGCATTGATTATTCTTCGTTGAGTAAGTTGTTTCAATTATTAATTGAAAGACTTTGAACTCTGTACAGAAGTATATTTCTCAGTTTCTAGCACACAACACATATTCACTTGTTCAATCACTTCTAATTAAGGTTACTTTTCATTTATTCAGCACTCGTTTTTGACTTGCACGTACATTTTTTCCACATCAATGAATTAGTAATTGAAATGAACTTCTCCGTATTGCTCATGCGTGCATATTAATGCAAAGGTCAGAGGCAAAAGAAAATTAGCACCTTGACAGTTATTTTTACACGTACCCAGGAGAGAAATATTATAGACCTTCCTCACAGCAATTAGTACACAGACGTTCGCTCTTTCTTTTCTTCCATCCACTCATCCACTGCTTCTTCTTCTTCTTCGTTCGATCTATTTCTTTCTTCGAGCACGTTCCATTTCTCTATCCGTTCTTCGTGCTTTGATAATCTCATCTTTCTCTGCAAACGCTGACTATATTTTCTTTCTCGTCTGTTCGGTTGTTTCTTTTTTTTCCCCTTAGCTATTGCTTTCATTCAACGGGGCAAACAGGCGATGCTCGCCTATAATTCAATGTCAGGAAATGATAGATAGCATTTTTTCTTTCTCTCCAGACATATAGGAGTAGAACGAGCGAAACAAGGGGCCATTTTATCTCGTTGTCATCAGTTGGCTGTGAGATACACCATTGCCATATATATATATATAATCAACACAGGGTAAGGGTCGATGCACACGCAGTAAACAACCATCATAGCATCAAAGTCCGTACAGAAAAAAAGTGAGTAGGCGAGAACAACAATAAAGATATATATATCGATGATCGATCGATAGATGTAGAATAGAATGTCCTAGTAACAATATGCATTTGCGTGACGAAAAGTGATATATCAAAGAGACATTTTGAACCGAGTAGTGAGTGAATTGAAGCATATATAATCGCAGTTAGAAGGGTTAGTATTCGAGATCCCTTTATTCGGCTGTTCTCTGCGCTCTCTCTAACTCGAATGAATAGCAAAAAACAGCAGAGAGCCCGCGAAGGAGAGAAAAAGATGAAAAGAGAAAGCGAAAGACGAACAGAGAGAAGTCAGACACGAATAGCCCAAGCGATGTGAAGGCATGTGAGCGACATGCCTGTAACAGTTAGTTCCCCCGAAAAGCTTATTCGTCACAACCTTGATCGCGTTTCGAGAATAAATGGATTTGATGGAGTCTTCCCTCAGAATAATCCTTGTTTTGCTTGGTACTTCAGACGGTCAACATGAGTAAATGCTATTTTGTTCTTGTTCCAACTTCTCATTTCCGTGATCAACTATTTACTTTATTTTTATCTTGTTCTTGTAGAATCAACAATGACAACATTGTTCGACACCGTACTCAACTGCACGCCTAATCTATGTCATCGTGGTAGTCAACCATCATCGCGCGAGCTCAATTTGCCCGGTCTTTGTTCCGATGCATTGGCCGCGTGGGGTATGGAACATTCGGCTGATCTGGGTTACCGCGTGGAATTGGCACGTCGTATTGCGTTGACATTCGGCGACGCCGATCAACTCATTATTTTCGATGATGTGGCTTTTGTGGTGCCTGAATCGGAACGTGCAGTTTTTCTTGGTATGCGCGGTTGCGATCGATCACTTTTACCTGCTCTTTGGCTATCAACTGGATTTCGTTGTGGTGGTCGAATACTCGTCTATGTACCACCGAATTCAGTCGAAATCGGGACATATTTAAAATTAAAAAAACTCATCGAACAACGACTTCAACGATCGATATCCATTCGAATTTTGTACGAAGATTCGGCTGGTCATCTGCATGATCTGGTCAATATATTCGAACAAAATCCGGCGAAATATACAATTCTTTGCGAAGAATTTAGTCAACGATCAGCCAAAGAGTTCTATGCAGAGTATCATATAGAAATGCTCAAACGACATTTGGAAACAATAACACAAGGCGTCAAACGATCGTTTGTTTTTCCCTATGAAATGACGGAATATCATCAGCGTGAACTTCAACCATACTTGGATCGTTTAATTTTACCAGACATACCGACAAATGACAAGGCTCAACATCACTTTTTCTTACGATCAAGAGGATTCATTGCTTTGCCACAAATGTTGGCTGTCTCGCCGAATGGTTCGTTGATCGACACCTATGAACAATATGTCAAAATTCTGAAAAATCTCGATTCAAAACATACAGAAAACACGCCGCATAACGTTGGGGTACGAACACGTTTCACGCCTATCTTTAAAATTGAAATCTTCATCAGAAATTTCCTTTTCATAAAAGAAATCGCTGTCTTTTCATAATCATTATGTAGGTCTTTGCACGCGCTGTCATCCAAGCTATTGATCATCTCTACAATCAATACGATCTGGCAGCGTTCGTCAAATTGGATGCGAGTGGTGCAGCCGGTTGGTCATGCATGAATCCGAGTGAACATCCGATCATTTATGACTGCAGTCAAGATCAAGAACAACGTGCTGCCTATCTACGTGAATACATCGAGATGAAAGTGGTCGGTGAACGCTTGCCTACATTCGCCGTGGTCGAAGAATTCGTCGAACCACAAAAACGTTCGGGTGACATCGATGCTGATTATACTGTCTGCGGCTTTGTACTTAACGGAAAGTTTTTTCCAACGTCTATCAATCTATGCGGCACAGAAAGTGGATGCTATATGGAGCAGGTGAGGAGAATTTTGTGACAGCAGATAAAAAATTCGCGTGTTCGGTTTTTCTGGGAACAACACCCAGTCGAATACTCTAAATAGAAGTTGACATTTGTCTACTTTGTTCCGTTTCACAGTGGACTTCTTCATCATCGGCCGATTTGAATGATTCGCCGGCTTATTGGCATCGTATGTTTCAAACCTATTCGCTCATGGCCGCTTTGGAATCAGCCGAATTCGGTTACAAAAATGGGATTTATGCCGGTGATTTATTCGTCACAAAGGATGGTCGTCACATACAGCGCGATTGGAATATACGTCGTGGTGGACGATCTTCACCCGAGTCGTTGGTCATCTTCGGCATGCCGAACTATGAAACGAAAGTGACTTTGCGCATGGTCGATTTTGGACTAGATGGGAAACTGAGTAATGTCGAACTATTTCGTATTCATACACAAATCTGTGAACGTCTATCGCATGACTACGGAATGTATATCTTTTCATCCGGTTTTGGCTATTGTGGCAAGGACGGTGACGAAGGAGATTTTCTCAAATTTAACATAATCGTTCATCCGAAATGGCTCGTCCATGTAGATCAAAATGGGCAAAAGCAAAAGCTTCCCAAAAGTGAACATCGCAATAAAGTGACAGAATTTATTCGAGAAACGACCAGCAAAATTCTTCAAAAGACACTTCGTTAAGATTTTTCATTGTTCTTTTACAATGAATGTTCCTTTTATTACCAAGTGAACCTTTAGCGCAATTAGTTAGATCCTGTTCAATTAATCGAACCTTTTTTGGGTCGTTTCAATGAACAGATTCTGTGAAGCTTTAGAATGCAGATTGTGGTTATTATCTATTTGTGTTTCCTCAAAATTCTCATCGATTAAATATAACGCATGTGACAGAAAAAAAAATAACAGAGTCTAAAGAACAGTTAAGTCTTCAATTGGCCTTGGCTGCTCTGAAAATCTTTTACTACGAAAGTGATCTACTATTGTCAAAATACACACGAATGCAGAGAAAAGGACTTCAAAAATCTTGAAAAATATGGATTGTCAGAATGAACGGTAACTTCGGAGTTCTTTTTTCGAAGATCTGGACATTACTAGACAAGTTAAAATCAAATTTCAACTGATTCTGCATTATCGGACAACTTGTCGATTAATTTACATAACTGTATCATTCACTCTTCGAAAAAACAACAACAAAACGTTATATAATTACAAACATTGTGTCCAAAGTTGACTATGATCGACAAAACAGCGCCAGTTTTAGCTACGAGTTTTACACTAAGTATATATTTGCTCAAAAATCTGTCAACAATTATATTCTAGTGCATTAATTCAATGTTCGAATCAGATTATTGATCTAATACTAAAATCTTGCAACTTTTTTCATCGTTCTTTCCTCGTCGCATCAGTATAAAATGATGAGATGACAGTAGCATTCAGTTATTTGAATAGAGTACTCAACTCTTCTCCAGAAAAAGATGAATTTTATCTTGAACTGAGTGAATGATTTGTTTTTCAGTGCCACTACCTGAAATAGGATACAAATTAGTTGCGATGATAGGGTCTTTATGCGGACCAATAGATATCGGCGAGAGAAAGATCAGCTGTTTCTCGATGTAAGCCCGAACAAAGAATGGATTTTGAAGAACGAAAAAAATGCCTGTCTGAGACGCGATTTTTTCATAAAATCCGTCGTTCGTCAGAGACTTCTCTCAATATTCTCATTCGAAAAACAATCTATTGACAAACACTAATTCATGATGAACAAAAAGAGCACTGACAATCATCGCCGGATAAACAAACGTTGAAATGATTAACAGAACGACGTAAAAAGTTGATTTGGAAATGAATTCTATGGTCGTTTCTCTTCTAATGCGTCGTTTTCTCCATCCAGGTCGTTCATGTATCCATCTGATTCGTCGTCGAATGACTTCGTCCTCCGGATCTTCAAGATAATTGATATCTCATTTTATTTATGAACAATTTCTCAATGAATTGGGTTTACAAGAAGAGAATGTAGATGTTTCAGATGGCGAATGATTGGCACATGAGGAAGTCAGTTCTTCGTGGATTTCGTTGAAAGATTTTTTTTTATAGACGATCGATTCGATCAATCCGGCGACAAACGAACCGATCGCTCGTGTTCGACAAGGAGCGTTAGAAGATTATCAACGAGTGTACAAAAAGCCTTCAAAGTCTGATAGAATGTTCCAGCAGCCAAATGAGGTGACATCGCCAGACAGATAGACGATGAATTGAGAACGAATCTTCTAGCACTCGGCAAAGTGGTTCGTCTCTCTTTTTTCTTCGATGGTTTCACTTGAATATTGATTAGATCTCGATGGAAATGGGTAAAATTCTTCCAGGTGTTGTGAAGTTCAAGAATTTGTCCATCTGAAAGTGAGTGAAAAACGAGATCAACATTTGATTTGATCGATATCAAAACTAGGTCCTGGTCAAATGTTGATAGAACAATGGAATCCATTGGGCATTTGTTGAAAATAAAGGAATGGTTGTGTTAAACTTCTTGAACGTATTGACTCGAAATTCGTTACCCGGTTCACTCGTTGCCATCGATATTCTGTGGTGAATCTGACATTGGCAAAGCGATTTGTGAGGACAAACCAATTCCACTCATGTCCGACACTGGTTCGTATCAAGTAGGAAAACACATCATTCAAATAGTCCAATCTCGTTTTGAAAAGGATCTTCTCGAATTGGATGGAAATAATCCTATTATCGTTCTGGATGATGCTGATCTTTCAACTAAATATTTAACTTGGATAACTCCATCTTCACTGCTCGGCAATTTTATTGTCCTCAAATATGAACAATCGGTAGCCTCAAAATTATCGAATGCCTTTGCGAACTCGTCTCATTTCTTCTCGTCAGTTTCCAACCTTTCAAGTCTATTTCCTAAAATGACCTGAACATCCGACACTGCTCTTTAGATATTGATCTAGCTCATTAGTGGCGAACACATCGCCTATTGCCCAAACTCACTTGCGATCGGTCACAATGACCGTCCCCAGCGACCATAACAGTGACTATCTGTAGAGCCTTAACGATGTTCATCCGCAGCGGCTCTTACAATGATTATCGGCAGCGGTCATACTGCTTGTTGACAAAGAAAGGAAGACTGTACGGTAGAAGGTATAAAAGAAACGCGAACGCAAGATGTCACTTGGACACATCGATGGCTATCACGCATTTCTCATCGCTAGCTGATATCGTGTTACTCGAAATCTTCACGTACTTGTCATGTGAGGATGCTCTCTACGCATTCGCCGGTTTGCACGATTTCCATCTCGTTGATCTGCTTAAAGAACATGGAGCATATTTTCATATTTGTCTCTCGTCAGAACTACCTTTACAGCAATATTCGGTTCTTTCACAATGCGTTTGGCGCTACGACTTGGTTCGCTCACTCGTATGCAAAGAAATGTTTTCTGACCAGGGTTCCCGATTGTTTTTAAGAGTGGGAGGGGATAAAATTCGGCAGAAAGTCTAAAAATTGTTACAGAAAACACTTTTATAAGACTTTCTGGCAGAAATTGAACTATGAATGCTAAATTCATCAAGTTTCTGGGAGATTTTGTTGACAGAAAGTGTTTTATTTGACTTTCTGCCAGAAAAAGGGCGAATCGTCCTTCAAAATCCGGTTTCTGTCGGAATTTACTACGAGAATGTAGAAAATTTCACAGAAAGTATTAGAAATTTTCGCAGAAAGTCGGACACTTTTTCAATTTTTGGTGGGGGAAATCCCCCCCATCCCCGCCCCCCCTGATCGGGAGGCCTGTTTCTGACCTTTTTTAACTTTACTCCCTGTCAACTATTCCCCTGATTAACCGAACTGCGACTTCTTCATGTGCGTTATCCATTGGACGTCGTCACAGAGTTCGTCATCGCGCATGCTTCTACACTCACCCATTTCACACTGACGGCGAGCAACTATTCGTTTTTAAGAACAAAATATCGAGCATTCTTGCACGACATATTACCTCACCTCAACCGACTCAAGGTGCTTGACACAGGTTTCACCCGTGGAGTGCAGGTAAAAGATGTCCAATATCTTCTATAAGCACAACAACGTTGCTCATTTCTAGATTCAGTGGGCTCGGCTAGCAGGTTGTTTGTGATCACTGGCACATTTGTGCGCATATGCCGAACACATGTGTGATGTGTATGCACTGGTAGTCGATGGATTCTTGCCTCCTCTACGATCGCTTCGCGTCCATATTCGTGAATGGGATATAACAACTGTACCTGATCCACTACCATCTGTAGCAAGTCTTCATATGCCGCAACTGGAGACATTGGATTTGTGTCTGAAAGGAGAAGAGGAGCAAGTTGAATGGGAGCATGTAGAAGCATTGACTTCTCGTTCTGTCATGCCTCGTCTTCGTCGATGTGCACTCTTCTATGATTTATCCAACAGCGCCGAGATCCGGCACGTATTTGCATCGCCTCTTTTCGACAATGAGGAGCGACATGTTTATGTCCGCTTTGTGCTTCATCTCGAAGCATCGCTGCCTGTCGATTCATCTGATATTTGCAATGTATCAGAAGTGGACGGTACAATGAGATTTATGTCGAAGTCATGGGTATTTTTCCGGCGTAGCTAAGAAACAAATCTTGAAGTCATAACGACATAATTCGCCTTCATGTTCTAGAATAAAGATGGATCGACTCTGCAACGAGATTGGTTCACTTCGATCTTGGCCTAGTTGGTCGCCCATTTTTTATGTGTTAACAACATATTGCACCAAATAAGGGTGTGCGGCTCACTCCTGATAGCAGCCTCCAACATCTCATTGCACTCGATCAGCCAGTTCTTCCCTCGCGTTAACGAGTTGGGATCTTACACCTCCTGCATCGTTATCCGTAGTCAACTTGTCGCCAACAGCACCATTGCTCAACGTACACAGTCTCACAGTGAACGAAGTCTTTGAGGGTGTAGCTTCTCTTTGATGGTATCATGCTTCCTCCCTTGCGCTGTCTCGAAGTCTATATTGTGGAACTGTTCGTTGCCTTTATACATCGCCCGAACCAAGTGCGAACTCTTGACGGTATTGATTATCTGGTGATTCGGGACGGTAACGAACAATGTTTTTCTCTGAAGCACTGGCAAACTGTTATGGGGCGCTCTACCCTCGCTTGCTTACGAACGCTGTCATCCATCTGACTAGTGTGATATGTCCGTCATTGGAAATAGGCGATCTGTTTTTTGACTATGCTCGACGGAAAGCACAGCAACCGTTCGTTTCTTTTTTCGTTTGGTTTCTATGATGGCGTTGAACGCGACAGCAGAAAATAATTCATTGCTCATTTAGAACGCAGAATTGAAAGAAAGTGTCCGTTTGCTCGTTTTTTTTTCTATCGTGAGACAGGAATAGATGTTTGCATGTAATTTTCTTTTCGTGAGATCTATATTTAGAAATAAAGCTGAACTTGTTTCAGGAATTGGAAATTCCTGTCCAATCAGTTCGATAATTTCCACAAATCTTCCTATCCATTCTTTCCTCATCATCGAAATAAATTCTTTTATTCGATCGATCGCTTTAAGATGGTAGAATTTTCGTTCTAATCAGAGTCATTCATTTGGATATTTGATCGATGAACAATCATTCCTAAACATATTTTGTTCTGAAATTGTATTGCCATTTTCGATCATTTATCATGACAAATTTAAGTAAATGAGAAAAATTCTCAAAAGAATACCAATTATGATCGTTGATCTCAATAGAATCGAAGTAATCTCTACAATCGTACTGCAGCATCAGATTAGAAAGATGAAGCGTAGAAATAAAAGTCTCACATTTGATTCCTAGAAAACTATGTATTGAGATATCCGTTGTAGGGCTTTCTAGGTTTTTTCTAGTTTTCAAAAGTAGTTCTGGTAAAGATGAAAGATTACTGCGTATAAAATAATTAGTCATACATGCCAGTTACTATAAAGTGAAAGTATTTTTAAATTGACAAAAAACCCGTTTTCTAGAGTGTTTAAGGTGATAAGTCCGATAAAACGCGTTAAATCTCGCTGGAAAAACGAGAAATAACGAGTTGAAGTTTAACGCAGTAAAACGAGTTCTAAATACTTCTGCATTTCTCCCTGAAAGAGAAAATGTCTTCTTCTTTTTTTCCTTTTCTTTCTGTTCTTCTCGCCCCTTGTCTTACTCGCATGAGAGTAGAGAACAGAAACGCACTATAGAGTCATTCTATTATAATACACACACCATCGTCACAAACGAACGATGTCGAATGCCAATAATTCCTAGAATCTCGTTCAGCACTCGCCTTCAGATTTATTGACGAATAACACGACACTTTTCACTTTCCCGAGTAAATTTATTCTCTCGGTCCTTTGTTCTTTCAACTAAATAAACGGCATTGTAACAACGGAAATACTTGAGAACTCTCAGCTTTTCTTCTTCTCTCCACAGACAAGTTTTTTCATTTTTCCACGTATGATGATGGAAAGAGAACTGAAAAGCGGTATTCTTTCATGCCACTGGAGATGAGGAATTCTCTGAAGAAATCTTCAGCGATTTCATAGCTTCTCCGATAGAGTATTGCTACCAAGGTCGCAAGAGTCTCGAAGAAAAAAATCTGCACCAGTGTATCTGAAGCAGGGTAAGGAAATATTCTTCAGAATGCATCTATAGGAGAGTGACCAACTTTCCCGCTACAGAAGTCAATGCTAATCGACAATCTTCTTTAATAAAAAGAGAAAAAAGTAATGATCAGTCCAAAATTCGAGCACTAGCATGATAGACAGACTTTTTCAAGAACTATTCTTCAATTTTGTTGCCAATCTGCGCCCTTTCGGCTGATGAGATACTGTCCTCAATCATATATTCGGCACGATGGGCGGAACCGAGCAAGGATTTCAACGGCACAATGCAGCGTGTTCAGCGCGAGCTCAGTGAGGGCGGCAGATCGTTCGACGCATTTCATCTGGGTGCTGGCTTTATGCTGGCCCAACGGCCATTGCGAAATCGTCGAAGCTCGTATCGATGGCACGATTATGCTCACGCCACGTAGTATGGGTGGCGTCGGCTACGACCCCTCTTTCAGCCCGATGGTCACATTACGCGAACCTTCGCCGAAATGAGCGACGCGGAAAGAAGCGCGATTAGCCACAGAGGGCAAGCCACCAAAGAATTGTTCGAAAGATTTTTCACACACCTAGAGCCTTCTTCTATTAGGTAGAGTCAAACTTGCCAAGTGACTAGACTTGTTCCCCTCCAGCTTGACAGAGGGATTGAGGGAGCATGATTCATAATTTACATTTCTGACTATGCTGTTTTTCGAGATTGATAAATCTGAGGAACCAAAATGGCATGGGACTTTCCAATGCCATTTTCAGGGCTACCATTGGCCAGAAAACTTGAACATTCCTGAACGCTTGAACAACTGAAACGTATTTTCTATGAGATATTCAAGCAACGATAGTGAAGCTAAATTTAAAGGACCCCACCAGATAACGGTTGATATCTGCCACTCGATCCCGATGAAAGTCGTACGGTTTAAAAGTCTGTTTTCGGCGCAGATTTGTGTACATTTTCTTTCATTCCAAATCCCAAATGTTGACTGGAAGCGGTTTGGTAGCAAACTTTGTCGACAGCTCTGAAGCAGTCTAATGGACCCTACAGTAGATTTTCAATGAATCACGAAATGCTGTTGAGATCTCTCACGAATTAGGCTTTCGAGGTCCTAGTCGAACGGCTGAAATAATTGGTGTACCTCAAGCGGATAAATCGAAGATCTGCGCAGTAGCTCTTAGAAAAACCTTTGAAGATACGTTAAACAGCAACGTTTTTTGGAAAATGGAAAAACACAGTTTTGTAGAGCAATGTTTTCTCTATATGTTTTGTACCTAGACAATTTTTCTACGATCAAAAATGAAAGAGCTACACAGTTAAGAAGACGAAAGTATGCCAAATATAATTGATTTATCCCTTTCGACTCTATGCGGTTGGTGTGCAAACAATCAACGCTCGTACCTTGTTAGTCACTATAGTACAACGTCTTTATCATTTTAGTTCATTTCGTATTCTTGTAGAGCCCTGATTAGTGTATTCAATAAAGGGCACGATCCGCGTTGACAAATAAACAAGTCGAGCAGTCGAAAAACGGATTCAATGAATTTCATCTCGTTGAGTGGTCGGAATTTAGATGGTATTCGAAGCCTCGAAAAAGCAGATTGAATTACCGCAACCGTAGAATAGAAAAACTCTCTCATGGAGTGGTCGGAAAATCCGATCGCTTTCAAGCACTCGAAAACAGATCATGGAGCCGAGAATAGATATTCGATGCGTTTCCCTCTCGTGAAATGGTCATAAATCAATGAGTTCCGAGTGCTCGAGCATTAATCGGCTGGTTGAGAGAGAAAATTCGAGGGGACCGAAACGACCGAGAACTCGGTGTTGGATATTTCGAGACGTGCGGATTTGGACAGAACAAACGAATTATGGTTGAAATTATTTTCGAGCCCTCGCCGCGCCCTCCAAGGCTTTTTAAGGTTTGCTTGGGCAAGAATAGGACTGGTTTTTATTTAATAAAACTTGAAAATTTCATTCAAATTCAGTCTTATAATAGGCAAGTAGGTAAAAAATAACGCTTCACGCAACGGACATATTATCAGAAGCTCTGTAGATTACTCCTAGAGAATTTCTAGAGAACTTTTTCTGCAAATTGATCTTTGTGATCTACTGCTCGACGCATTTATGTTCTGATCTACAAGAAAAATACCCACTATCTTACACAATGATTACGAAATTGGACAACGATGCATAGAGTGAGAAAAAGAGAGATCCACAATATTGGGTATTTTGACTGGGAAAAAACCCATCTACCCCTCACCTTGAGAATATAAATACAGGTGTAGAAGGAGAGTGCTGTATTCAATTTGTTTACACACAAAAATCGCTTACATAAAGAAGAAGATTCAGAACAGAACGAAGCGGAAAAAGGTGAGTCATTCATATTTACTCAAATTGCAAAAGAATTTGACAGAAGTGAATAATATTGTTTCTTTTTCATAATTTTCATAGATAAGATGTCTGCTACGAATGATAAAGCTAAAGACAAGTCAAAACAACGTGAAGCCACCACACGTAACTAATTGCGTACCCTCTGGAAGTGTCTTTGTACAATTCAATCTCTCTTTTCTAGAAAATCATGGATCAACAAACAAGTGCTCTTGCTGCATTAACACTGACTACACCGAAGGAGCAGAGTACAATTCCAAAGTCAGTTCAAGCATCGACAAACAGTAGTCGCGGAAGACTCGGATGACGTCATCTATACCAACCATTTTCCCTGTTCATTCGCCTCGTGATCTGACCTTGTATCAGTACGATGCCATCGTTGAAGAATACCATGAAAAACAACATAAATATATTAACATTTCCAGTCGTGAAAAACGTCGTCAGTTCGTCACCTGATCTCCTCCTAACCAAAACAATTCATCCAACAGCTGTCTGTTGGTACGATGAAGGAAGTTGTATCTACAGTACAACAAATCTCAAAGACAAACTTCCGATTGTACATGAGAAAGAAGAACAAGGATATCAGCGTCGTTTAACGATCAAAAGTCTTTCAGCTACAAGTAGTACAAATGATTTAGATCAGTCTTCGGTTAGAATTATTGAAACACTGATCAAACAAGTGCTAAAAGACCAATTTCAAAGCAATTGGCTCAGTCTTCTACCGATGGGATGAAGAATCACATCGAGATGGGCCTTACGATCTCCCTTACAGGCTTCAAACAGACTCTGTGTCTCACAGAATCAGGTCCAACTTTGAATCTAGATACCACGACTACTCGATTCTATCCTCATTCTGATCTTTTACCATTTATTTGGGAACGATTATTGGAGCAGCAACGAATCTAATTTTCATGGGCAGCTGTCAGATCGACAGTACGATCAAATTGGTAATCGTTTGAAAGATGTTGAAGTCACTACAGCTCAGTCAGAGCATCAAAAGAAATATATTCTTACGGGACGTTTCTCGGATGATCTCCCTGAAAGGACTTTCATTCAAGAGCAAGAGCGTCTCTCAGATTACTACAAGCGTCTCGGGTTTGAGCTTCAATATCCACGGTTGTACCTGCTTGAAAGCCTATCAAGTAGGCAAACCGCAAACATTTCGTTGATCTACCAATTGAACTTTGTAGTCTTCAAGAATGGCAGCAGGTCAAGGAAGATGAAAGTACAAAACCTGTTCCAGCACCACCAGTTAATGAACGATTTCGTTCAATTATGGCAGCTATCAGAAACTGTAATTTTCATGATAATGAATTATGTAAAGAAATTCAATTAGAAGTCAATTGTGAAGGAATGATGACAATTCTTATGAAATTCTGAGAAAACGTCAAATTATTCTCAGTCGACAAGGCGGTTTTTACAAATCCAGTCCCGATTGATAAAATGGCATTCATCTATCTGGCAGAACGTCAACAACCATATGCGAGACAAGTCCAGGAAAAATTATTGAACAACTTCTACGATGTAAGTATTCTATTTTCCTAGCTATACCTCTGAAGATTTTTTTCTCATACTTTTTTTAACAGGCTGCATATAGACAAAAAATGAAATTACCCTTCAGAAGCCTGACGAATATGAAATTTTTGCTGACAGAAATCTAGAAAACACACTTCGAGATCGTTTGTCTAAGCTCAAAAACAAGCAATGCCAATTCATTCTCTGGTCTTGAAAATTGTCGAAATCCAGATATACACGAACTCTTCAAACAAATTGCATACGAATTTGGTAAGTGATTCTTGAATGAAATTATGATAGACCTTCTTTCTCTTCAGGTCTTGTTACTCAATGTGCTAACTGTACGAATGTTCAACGGATGCCAAATTTGAGAAATTATTGTAATAATCTTCTACAATCAGTGAATGCTAAACTGAGTGGTGAAAACAAACAAGTAGGTTCAGTTACAAACGTCTACCCAGAACAATGTTTATCGGAGCTGACGTTCAGCACCCGAGAATAATTATTCTGGTGAATTACCATCGATTGCAGCTGTTGTTGCAAGTATGAATTCTGAGTGTACATTAACAAACCAACGTGTCTGTCGTCAATGGCCAACTAATGGAAAACAATCAGAAGAAGCAATTTTGTTGTTGAAAACAATGGTCGAAGAGCTATTAATAGCATTCAAAAAAACTACAAATGTAGGTGCTCTTGCCAGAGCATGTTGTTTTTTATCGTGATGGAGTTGATGATGGACAATTTGAGCGGTGTGCAAAATGAAGAAGTGACTGATTTGGACGCAAGCGTTTCAAGGTAAGGAGCAATTTTTTCTCCATCATACTTGAGAAAGACCTGACCGCCCAACGATCAGGCCAGCTGTTTTTCGAGTTTGATGAGAAAAAATGATTTTCTTTCTTATGTACTGTTCGTAGGTTTACCATCCGACTTTTAGATGTACTCTGACAACTTTTCTCTTTCTCTCTTTCTAGCTATCTACCCAACAAATGTCCGCGCTCCTCTCCTAACATTCATTGTCGTTAAAAAACGTCACCACACCCGCCTCTTTCGGCTCTTACCATCTTCAGATGTTGTCAATGTTGAATCTGGCGTTGTTGTTGATAGTTTCCATCGCTAATCCAAAGTATCTCAATTTCTTCCTAAATTCCCATGAACCAATTTTAGGAACGAATAAAATTGGGAATTATATTGTAACTAGTCAATGAAATTCAGTATTCATTAAGTGATTTGGAGGAACTCACTTATTCTCTCTGTCATACTGATCAACGTATTGGTAATTCGATTGAGTGAATCGATTCCGAGTGTTGTACATTTGGCAGATGCAGCAGCGAGCAATGCTAGACAGCTGTTTGAATAGTAGTACAGGGGTAAGATAATGAAGACTTTCTTTCTTTTTTACGCTGTAATCGATAAAAATGTTTCTCTTTTCAGACCACCAAATGGAACTCGAGCAGAGATACTGAGAGTCCATGAAGATATTCAGAATACACCAAATATTGTTTAAAGTTTTGTTTCAGTCTTCTATTTGTTACTATTAAAATAAAAAATCAAGAGTTCGAAGAAAAAATATTCTTGTTTGTTTGAATCTGCTGCAAAATAAAAATTCTTGTAATATACTCGATTAGAAAAAAAACAACACTTTATTTTCTTTTATTTTGAATAAATACAAATTTTTAAGTTCAGACATCATTTTTTTTTCGGCAATAAAATGCATGTCGACATTCAACGATTGACATTTGCAGCTTATCAAGTAATCGCAATGAATCTGGTTTATGTGATCATGGGCCAAAAATCAAAATTTGCAATAAACATTAGTAACTTAATACTTTTATTTTTATTGTTTTAGCAAAACATTTCTTGCTCGGTATGTTTTTAAATGAGTTTAGCTTTTGATGCTGTGCCGAAATCTTAACAAATTCAAAATATCGCACTGTGATCTGAGTTATATAGAATTTTTCAAAATACAAATTCAACGATAGTTAAATTTTGTGCTGAAAAGAGCAAAATAAGTGCGTCATCCATTACTTAGGACAAAAAGAACAGTTTTGAATTCATCTTGGAACCACACAAAATCTGCTCTTTTGGTATGGCGATCAAAGTTGGACAAATTCGGCCACTTCACCGGTTAAGCCGCCCCCGTCAGAAATCGATCTCGGTCCCCTGCGAATCGATCGGGCTGAAACTTTCGATGGTACTAGAGAACCATAGTGTACGTTCATGTACAAAATTTAAACCAATCAAAGTTTTCCAAAAATTCTGAAAACTATTTCATTAGTCCAAAAAGTAGGGTTTACCCCAAATGAGTCTCCTCCCACAAACTTTAAAGATATCGAGCTCGGAGTTAATTCATTTGATAGAGAATCAATTGTTCTAGCGATTGCCAGACCACTTTTTTAAATTTCAACTTCTAAGCCGAGATATTTGAAAACTACTGATAAGTTCCAAAGTAACGATCATTTCAAAATTCAATAACTAATTTCTAGAAGTCGAAATTTAAAAAAATGGTCTGGCAATCAATTTTTGGAAGGATTGTGCCGGATGTACGTCCTTTTCCTTCATCATAAAGAGTAACCGTACGATTTGGGAATATCGAAACCGAGGAATCCATTATCGAAACGCCAAATCAAGAAACATCCCACTCGTAATGAAGGTATGACTGATACGAGATTGATTTTCTTTGAGGCAGCTTTATAACTTCTAGTTTGATAGCTAAAGCTGGAATAGTTGTAAAAATAGGATCAGCATAATCTTATACCAAAATTCAGATGGAATAAGTCCATTTGACACCTGCATCGATTGCAGCTTGAACTAAAGTTGTACCAAAATTATTGAAGAGACCCTTCACCACCAAACAGTTGAAATAAGCACATCTTGACCAACAAGAGCTCTAGGCAATGCACCCTTTATCTGAATAATTGACTTTGATCACTTTAACACTGGATGGAAATGTTGTATTTGAATCAGCCCGCGAAAGAATGGTCACGTTGAATGTTGGATCAGCAAGAAGAGCTGGAAGAATGTGTTTACTGGTGTCCACCAGCAGCACCAAAGTAGTATGATGTTTTTATAAGTATTTGTAGGACATTTATATTCCTAGTTAATTACGTACAAGTATAGATAAAAAGCTTTTCGTTACACATATTTATATGTTTTATTTCGCATCCGTAATAGTGACAGAGCAATTTTTCTTACTTTTTCTACGAGGTAAAAAGTGTACGTGTACTGATCATATTCGGCAGTGTCATGTGTAC
>CAWUHI010000194.1:0-24874 GCA_963921925.1 Sphagnum tenellum | reverse complement strand
GGTCCGCATCAATCTTTATCATGCTCCGGGAGCGGCGGGAGCACGGTGGCGAGGCGCATTGTTTGGGGACCTCCACGATCGCTATCCTGTCGTGGTGTTGCTAGAGTGCGAGCCTAGGCTGACCGCGGAGCGGATCGCTCGCATTGGTGCGCTGACAGAAAATGGCGTTCTTGTGCTGGTGGACGGCGGCAAGTTCTCGGACCGTGACATTGACGAACTGTTCGAACAGCTGAAGGCACAACAGGGCCGCGTTGTATTGCTTCAGGCGCTGCGGCGCTTTTTGCCTCCAAGAGAGGTGCGACGGCGCCAATTTTGGCTTCCGGCCGATCTGACTGACATGGAGGGTGACCGCTTTCGCAACGCCCTGGTCTCCGAAGCCCCACTCGCCGCCGAGCGCTGGTCCGCCTAGCCAGCAAATCGGGACGTGCCCGTTCGCCCTTTTTCTTTGCCTGACCGCGTTCGGGCGTGATTTCCGTGCTTTACCCAGCTACGTGGGGGCGCGGCTCGCCGACCTCACGGACGCTCAGCGACACGTAATTGCTTTCGTGTGCTTTGCTTACTACTATGGCCAGCAATCCCTACCGCGCCAATGTTTCGCCACAATGTTGGGCCTGCCGCCCGCCCGCCCGTCATAATGGCGAGCATGTTCCAGGGTTTCTTCTGCGGCGGCGCTAGAACTGCTGGTGGAAGACCCGATCGGCGAGTGGCGAAGCGCACATCACGAAGTAGCGCTAGAGGCGCTTCAACAAATCATTGCGCCGGGCTCGGTTGACGGTCGTGCTGCTGTGTGGCGGCAATCACTTTCAAGCTGGAGCAAAGACTTTGCCACCTTTATTCGGACCGAGGCAGCGATTCCGTCCGAGCGGCTGCTCGAACTGGCTCGTCGAGTTTTCGTCTACCGCGATAATACCGAGTTGCTGGTACAGAGCGTGTGGCCGGCGGCGCGTTTTCGCAACTGATCGAGGACATCCCGTCCGCACAGGGGCGGATCGATGTGCTGCGGCATGTTTGCGAGCGGTTTCCGGACGAGGCACACTTTCCACGCGCATTTAGGGCGGCTGCTTGGCGCCCAGGGCGATTTCGAGCGCGCGGTAGATGAGGTGGACCGTGCGGTGGGGCTGTCCTCCGAACGACCACGTGCTGCACCACATGCGTGGCATGATCCTACGGTATCAGGTGCGGTCGCGCTTTGAGGCGAGAGATACCGTCAGCGACATCATCCCACTGGTCGTCAAAGCCCAAGCCAGTTTCGCCGAGGCACGCGAACTTCGACCGGACGACGAGCACGGCTACGTTAGCGAGATTCAGATGCTGTTACAGTTCCTCGACGCCGCTGCCGCACAACATCACAGCCAAGTGCAGGCCTATATCAGCAGCCCCTCAACTCCTGCGTTCTGCCGCACAGCGCTAGAACAGGAGAGACGTTGATCGACAGGGTTAGCCATCTGTACGTCGGTGAGACCCCCCAGCCTGTACATCATGGACTGCCGGGCGCGGATGCAAGCTATTTACGGAGATTATGCCGCTGCGCTGCGCTCCCTCGATAATCTGATATCACGCTCCGACGTGGCTAAGCCCCCTGTCAGGCGCCAGATCGTATGGACCATACTGCGTCGGCATGATGGCCAATGGGCAAAGGTATCCACTCGGGAGGTGGACCGCGCGCGGTCTCTGCTCGAAGAAAATTTGTTGGAGGAGACTAGGGATTCGACCAGCCTTCGCCTATGGCTGCGGGCGGTCCGCCTCTCTAGCGCCAAGCCATCGCTCGATGGCGTGATCGAGCGCGTTGCGTACTGGAAGCTCAACACCGGATCGCTGGACGCAGTATACTACCTTTATGTGCTGCACACGCTGCGGGCGATGGAAGGCTCATCGCAGGGCGGTGGCCGACATGGAGCGGGCGTTGGAGGAGTGCCGGAGCCTCGCGCGTTACCGCCGGGACCGCACCCGAAGCCTGGAATGGATCGGTACGGGCAGCGGCGTCGCAAAGCTGGTCCACCAAAGCCAGTTGGGTGATTGGCAGGGCGATTTCTTCGAATTTCCTGAACTCTTGGCGCCCGTCGAAGGTCGCGTGAAGTCGATCGACGGCCCACAGAAGGGCGTCATCGCAGTGACCGAGGCCTTGAAGCGTTTTTCGTCCCAGCGAGGTCAAACATACATGCCGGTCGGGACGAAAATGTGCTCGTTAGCTGCTATATTGGCTTCAGCTACGATGGGCTTCGGGCATGGGTAGTTAACGTCCGATGACTGCTATATCGATTTCCTGGGCGAACGTCGCGAAGTATGCATTATGATCTACTCCTCCATGCCCCGACCCTGGCTCAGATCCATATGGGACTGAGCTCGGTTGAGATAAGTCCGCTTCCTTACCTGAGCACTTGAGAACACCATTTCGCTACCGGTCAATCCTTGCAATTTGTGGAACGTCCCCTTTTCTCGTCGTCAGAGCGATAGCGGACTGTCGCAAACCCACCCATCCCTGCCAAAGCTGACCTTGGCTGCCGTGTCCGATGCTGGGAAGCCGGCTGAAGCACCTGGTCGGCCGAAATGGGTGGGCCGTGGACGCCTCGGCCAGCCTCGCCGGCCGCCATTCGATGGGCTACGCCCAACCGCCCAACCGAAGCGCTTGAGCGTTTTCGTACATCGCTGAACGTTTCCACAGAACCGCCGCCCGGGTGGAGCGACATGGTGCCGACCGATTCTGGATTGCAGCGCGGAGGAATGGAAACCAGGAGGCAATGACATGGAAGTTGGCGTCACAAGACCAAACAGTTTGGTCCATCCTCACGATTTGCGAACAGAGCATCCACTGGGCAATCCCTGGGGCGACTCGTGGCTGTCGCACCGTTTGCCTTCCCAGGATTTGGACGACGCGGCCGGAGCAGCTTGCCCCAGCGCACCTTGTCGATCCAGGCGTTGGTGTTCGACCGATTCCGTCGGCATGAATGCCAACCTCGGCCGCGCACGATCGCTTCCTGCTGCCACCCAGCGGCGCGCACGGAGGTGCCTTCCTCATCCGCGCGCGTGTAGGTGATGATATGAGACCAGCCGCGTCGCTCAGCCTCCCGCGCGCTCCAGCCGTAGAGCATCGAGGCCGCGTTCCATGCGAGCGCGCGGGGCAGGTCGCGCCGAATGCAAAGGCGATTCACCTCCAGCGTGCCGCGGCCGTTAAAAGCCGGCGCAACCGGGTTGCCGACGAAGACCGTGCCGAGCATCGTCCGGCCATTGAAAATACTTGCCCCAAACCTCCAGGCCGTCGGCGGCCGGCAATGCCGATGGTGTCGGGCCACGAAATCACGGGCCGTCGCGAACGTCACGTCGCGCACCCGCAGTTGCCAGTCCAGCACCAAACCACAGCCGCCATCATCCGCCAGTCGCCGAAGCCGCTGACCCATGACTTCCTCCGCGCCGATCCGACGCAGCAGGGATCGCGCCCATTCCCTGTCCTCCGCCATCTCGGAGATCACTGTTTCATGGAGATGTTCGCAGCACGTCTCGATCATGAACTCGTAGCTGCTCCACATCTCGAACAACCCGACCCGCTCCGGTTCACCGCAGAACAGGCAAATGGCAGGATCGGCGGTCGCCGGGAGCGGGTTCATGCCACGCGCCGCCGGCGGGTCGGCTTCGGCACCTCCCCGGTCACGAACGCGCGCCGCTTGTCGCCCCATTTAGCCTGCGCCCTGTCATATGCGGCGGCCAGACGAAGCCCTTCCCGCCCCATCAGGTCCAGGCGAATGGAGGGCCGGTAGCCAGCCGGCGCGGTCAGGAGCTGAACAAAATCAGCGGCGGCGGTGTGGCGCCTGCAAATGGCATCGAGCGCCGGTGTGACACGCGGCGCGGGGACCGTCCGTATGTCGATGATCCAGGGTTCCCTGCCCCGGCTGGCGGCCTCAGCGCCGGCCAACCCAATCGCTGCGGTCTGATCCATGCGACCGCGCACGAGGATTGTTGCCAGGCGCTGATGAAGTCCTTCCCGGGCAAATGCGAAGGTGAAGATGTGGAGCAGGGTGGGGCCGGTATATCGACGACGGCGCCGACGGCTGCGGCGACATGCTGCTGATGGCATGGATTTGTTCTCCAAGCGATTTTGGGCGGCGGAGGAATGGGCGGATAAGCGGTTCACGTCGCGCCATGTGCGCGAGCTGCTGTCCATGGACTGGATTTCCGCCTATGCGCCGCCCGGCCCGAAGGGCCAAGTATCCTCGAACGCGACGACGCCGAATTGAGTCGCGCGGGTCGGCTCGTTATGCGCCTTCAAGGAATTCCGGATGAAGGACAGGCAAGTCCTGGTCCGGCACAGCGTCGCAATCCAGCAGAACGTATTCGGCACCACGCCGCCTGGCTTCAGCGAGGACAACCTGGAGGTCCCGCGGGATGTCGATGACGGGATCTTCAGGCGCATAGACAAACCAACCGTGTCGGGTTCTGCCTCCGCCCAGTTGGCCGGCGATGCGATGGCCGGGATCGCGTAGCGCACCTTCGTCAAATTGCTCGTCGAGCCAGGTCCATGTCTCGGGCGTCAGGTGGCCGCTGGAAACATCAAGAAATTGGCGCATCATGGCGCGCCTCCGGGCGCGCCTTCTGCAGCACTGATCGAGGTTGGCTGGCAATCGGCCGGATGATCTTCATGCCCCGCCATTTGTTCGATGACCCAATTGCCGCAGTCTATCCAATGCAGCGTTTCTCTTCGTCCGAGATCCAGGATCTGAGCACCGCCCCCAAAAGCATCCAGGCGAGGACGCGAGCAGGACAGACCCCAGGTGAACCCCCATACACCTGACAAATTCATGCGCTCAGCGCACTTCAGAACGAACTTGATGACGTGTTCCGGTTCGCCATTTTCGTCGCTGTGTATCCAAAGCGCGCCCGAGCCGTGTTCGAGATCGACCTCGAGCTCGAAACCAAGATCGGTCCCCTCTTCTTGATCCAGTTCGACGGCCAGTTCTCCATAGATGGTTGCGGCCAGTGCAGCATTTTCTGCTGAGCCCACATCGAAAATGCACGAGAACTGGGTAAAGTAATCGGCCATGACGGTGCTCCATAAATAGAAAGACCCGCGCAAGGCGGGTCGAAGATCTGCTTCGGTTTTCGACGGCGGCGACAACTACATCGCAGGCGATGGGACCGCTGTGATACGCGCATGTCAGCATCTGTCCGGGATGGTGAGCCAGCCACAACCGTACAGGTCCGACACTGCCGGCGCGTCGAGCCTTCTGGCGCCTGCGTTCCGGTCGAAGCCCCGAAGCGTCATGGGAACTTGGTGCGCCGTGCCGCAGCCGTCGTCCCTGATCGTTCGGATGGTTTGCGCGATCCGCTCTATGTCAAACATGGAGCACCTCAGGTATGACCGAATCGGCGGTGTCATCCTCGATATCAAGTCGGCTCGTGCGTCCCATCCACGGCTCAGGCTTTATGCAGCGGACCCAGTCTACGAAGCTGGGAACCCGCCCCAAATCCTCCAAAATATGTTGCTCCGCGATCAACCTAACTGGTATAATGCGCCCGGCTGAGTTGGTAATAGTTATCCCGAAAATTGTCTCAGCCATCCAGCATCCTTCGGCGTGATGACGCAGCGCCCGATGGCGGAAGTCAGCCAATATGACCTTCGATGAATCAAACCAGTCATGTATGGACTGGTAGTCGTCTGGTGCGCCTCCCCACTTGCGCGCCGATGACACCGCATGATGATAGCTATGCGCCATGACCGCCTCCTAAAACTCGTGCTGATAGTTTGTTGAATCTGTGAACCGTTCGTTATAGTCGAGCGTGATTGACCTGGTGGCGACGTCGAAGGTGAACTCGCCATGGCCGCCGTCACCGTTCTCCCAGCCGTCGTGAGTTTGTTCCAGAAAGTCGTAGGCGAGTGTCTCAAGCACGTCCCGAACGGGGCGCTTCACAACCAAAGTTCTGGGACCTTCGAACTGCACCTCCCGTATTTCGATGTTCTCCTCCGGCAGAGCAATCTCTGCATTCTCAGCGTCGAGGCCGGTGATGTTCTCGAGCTGCCCGGAATCGCCGCACCCGTCGAATTCGATGACGACGGTCTGGATGCCCGCCGCCGCCAGGGCGTCGAAGAGGGCCGATTTGTTCAGCGGCAGCGCATCGGCTCGTAGCGCCGACGCTGCGGCGCATTTCTGTTCATAGGCGATGAAGTCCGGCGATATGATCATAGATCTGTCCTCATGGTCTCGCGTTCAAAGCTCGGCTTGTCGGATTTCCGAACGTGCTCTTCGGGCAGGTTGAAGACTTCCGCACCTGCTGCGCGATATGCGTCAGCGACGGCCTGAAGTGGCGCGCTGGAAAACGCCCCCCACGGTGCGACATCAGCGGCCCGGCCAACCGCAACCATCGGCCCCTTGACCGCCAGGTCCCAAACCACATCGAACGGAACAGTCCTGCTATCGATCACCGGCAAGCCGCACGCGATGCAGGCCTCCTTCATCTGGTCGCAATCGTAGCCCTGCAGCCGCGACGAACCGTTGAAGTAGAGAGCGTAGCCGCCGCGACCAATCGAGAGATGCCCGCCCGGCGTCCGGAGCGCCTCGGATATTCGCGCGTCGTTCTCAGGAGCCATGCCAAGTTTCATTGGCGGCTCTCCAAAACGAGCCGATTGGGAACAGTGCTGTCACGGTCGGACATCAGGCCCGGCGCGGCGAGAACCATGTAGATTGCCGTTGCGAGGAGCGTTGCTCCAACAATCAGTTGAATTGCTCTGCCAATTCTTTTCATCTGCCGTTCTCCTTCTGGATCTTCTTCTCGAAGACCCATTCCCGCGGCTGCTTCGGGAGCGGCGGGGCAAGGGCGAAGCCGGCATCGCCGGGCCGCCGCGCCCTATGTGCGGCGGACCCTTGCGGCGGCGATTCCGCAAGCGGCAAATGCTCTGTCAGCCATCGGTGTCAGCTTGGTTCTAGGATTCCACGGATCGCAGTAGCCAAATCCGAATGGGGTGTTAGAGTCCGCGCATGCCAAGGCATCGGATGCAGCAACCGAAGTCCGTTCCGATCCAACTGCCGCTATTCCCCGAGCGTGCGTCGCTCTCGCGCATTCGACCGGAAATAAATGAATGGCGGTACTATCGGCTGGAGGTCTGGCCGGACCTGTTTGGCCGCGCACTGCTGGTGCGTCATTGGGGCCGGATCGGGACACCGGGCAGAGTCCGGCTTGATCCCCATGCCGACCAGGGCGCTGCCATCAACGCATTGGCTGGAATTGTTCGCGTCAAATGCCGGCGAGGCTATAGCCCCCGGTAATGCCATCAAGTGCAAATCTGGCTCGGCTGCTAGCGGCGAGGATGCCAGCGCGATCGCCGACCATTTCGACTATCTTCCGATCGGTTCGGCGTGACCGATACCGGCATGGAGAGTCTGGCTCCTGCTGTGCCCGCGGGCGCTAGACCAGCGGCTTGGCAAGCAGGTGGCTTGTGTCGTGAGTCGGCGGCCGGCGCACCAAACCCAACCTGCATGACAGTCAAACTGCTCAAAGACCCATCAACCGGAGAGAGGCGTCCCTGGCGGGGGAGCGCTTGGCAACCCAAGACTGTTGACGGAGTGGCCAAACTGGTAAAATCTTGACGTGGCTCAATGTCACCAAAAGGTGAACTCCTGGCGTTCGCATTGTGCAGAACGCTTCGCGTATGTCGTATTCTTCGGCTCCTGACACCACAATGCCTTGATTTGGATGCCCGTATGGCAGATGGTGACGAAAGGCATTCGCTGGCAACCCGCACGACGGTTGGCGGCGAGGCACTTCAGGACGACAGTGTTTGGCGGCGCTGCGTGCAGGCAGGATCCATCCTTCTCGCCGGGCTCGCTCTCAGGGCGATGCTCGACCGGAGTTTTCCCGCGCTGCCGCCTTTCATAACCCTCTTTCCGGCGGTTGCCATTACGGGGCTGGTTGCCGGCACGCGGGCCGGCACGGTAGTCTGCGTTCTCGGCCTGATTGCCGTTGATTATTTTTGGATCGGTCCGCGTTGGGCCTTTGGCCCCCTGAAAAAATCCGATGCCATCGGACTGGCGCTCTACGTGGCAGCGAGCGCCTGTATCCTGGCTGCCACCCACATCTCGCGCGCGGCGCGCAGTCGGGCGCAGGCCTATTTCGATGTCGCCGAGGTCATGCTGGTGGTGGTCGGCTTTGATAGACGCATCAAGGCGATCAACCGGTATGGCGTGGCGCTGCTGGGAGCAAGGCGTGCGGCCGATCTGATCGGCCAAGACTGGTTCGAAACCTGCGTCCCGGAGGAAGAGCGCGAGGCGCGACTGGGTTTCTGGACACATGCAGTCGAGAGTTTCACGCTGGCACCTTACGAAAGCGAAATCGTCTGCAAGGACGGGTCACGCCGGCTGATCAGGTGGCGGCAGTCGATTGTGCGCGATGCTACGGGCCGCGCGAGCGCCGTGCTTGCCTCGGGCGACGACGTGACGGACGTACGCGCGACAGAAGCTGCGTTGCTTAGAAGCCAGGCGCGGTTGAATGCGGTTCTGCGCCAGGTGCCTGCCGCGGTTGCCATCATCGAGCCGCCCGATGGACGCCTGACCTTGAGGAGCGACAGGTCAGGCGATGTTCTCGGGCATCGGCCGCAGCTCAGCGGCGATACTGTGTCCTGGCAGCATTACGGCGCCATCCACGCGGACGGCACGCCCTTCGCGCCCGCCGATTATCCGATCTTGCGCGCCTTGCTGACGGGCGAGACGGTGGAAGGCGAGCAATTCAAATATCGCAGACCGGACGGTACATTGATCGATCTGGAAGTGTACGCCGCGCCGATCCGCGACCAGGATGGCACCTCGTTCGCCGCTGTTGGTATCGCCTTGGACGTATCCGTGCGGGCCGAGGCAGAGCGCAAGCTACGCGCCATGCTGGATGAGCGTGAATTACTGCTACGCGAAGCGGATCACCGCATAAAGAATTCGCTGCAATTGGTGGTGGGAATGCTGAGCCTGCAACACCGGCATGCCGCCAGCCAGGAAACCGCCGATGCGCTGGCGGACGCTATTGCGCGCGTAAACGCGGTGGGCGAGGCGCATCTCGCGCTGCAGTTGAGCGACGACCTACAGACGATCGATTTTCTCGACATGCTTTCCGCGATCTGCCGCAGGTTGGATTTGCTGAGCGATACGGTAAGGGTGACATGCGGGTGTGGATCGCCCGTGATGCTCGAGATGGACCGCGCCATTCCGCTGGCGCTGATCATCAGTGAGCTGATCACCAACGCCTTGCGCCACGCTTATGGTGGAAAGGAGGGCGAAGTGCAGGTAACCGCCGGCGCTGACGGTAATGATTTCGTTCTTACCGTGCGGGATTTCGGCGTGGGGTTCGACGGAGCCACGCGCCGGCCTGGCCTTGGCTCGCGCGTGACTAGCAGTCTGGCGACGAAAATCGGCTGCACGCTGCAAACGCATTCTCGGCCTGGCGAGGGCACCTGCGTCACCGTGCGGCTGCGCGCCGGAGGGCCAATGGATTCACCTAAAGCTGCTTCGCCGGGCGGTGAAGTTATGGACAATGTGCCGCAGGCAACCGGGTAGCGCGATATGGCTTTTGGGGCGTGCGCGTGAGAACGAGCTCACTGGATTGTCCATCAGCTACCGGAAAACAAATGTGAGTCGCAGGTGCCGCGTCGATTTGCATTTCGTATATCATTCATCCAGATTACATGAAGCACTTTCATTCAGGATAGAACTATAGAGTGGGAAAGAACACCTCCCGCAAGCTCAAAGTCTTTCAGTCTCAGATTGGATTCTATGACACCATTGTCGCAGCTCCAAGCCGGGCCGCCGCATTACGGGCTTGGTGCGTACACCAAGATCTCTTTGCCAACGGCGCGGCGCACGTTGCAACGGACGCTACAATTATTGAAGCGGCCATCGCACATCCAGAAATACCGCTCCGCCGCGCGGTCGGATCGACTGAGGCGTTTTCCCTGGAGCCGGCCGGCCTTCCCAGACTTCCGGAACGACCGAAGAAGTTGAAGCCGCAGGAAAAGCCAGCCGTTCTCCAAAAACCTGCAGCCGACCGGACGAAGCTGGATAAAGCTGAGGCGGAACTCAAGAACCTTGAAGAACGGCGGAAGGCGGAAGAGGCTGAGTTTCGGCGGCAACACACGGAACTGGAGAGGCGGCAGGAGGCTGCCCAGGGCGCGTACGTTAGGGATGAAAAACGAGCGCACGCGCTGATAGAAACTGAACGGGCAGCCTATCGCAAGGCGGGCGGAAAGGACTAACCCTCCCCAGCTTTGCGCGCCCTTTCATTGGCTATGACTCACACTGTGTTGGCCCCGCCTGCTCTGGGCTTTGCGGCGGGCTCCGAAGCTGATTTTGTGTTGTAGCCGCGTTCACGGCCCGTTGCGGCGACGCCGGCGCTCTTCTATCGTCACCCGCGATCAGCTCCGTTCCGATGGTGAATCACTTTTCAGATCGTCATCTGGCGGGCAGCAAAGACAAGACGGGAAGTTCTAATTATTTTCCTCGAAGAAAGACGCTCATTCACCCTTATTATCAGGCGTTCTCCCGCCTGCCTTGCGGGTTTTGCGCCGATGCTGCGTCTCGATCCAGGCTGGCGCATGGTCGCTCGCCCCGATCTCTCCTCGTGCGAATCTGCTGACACCGGCAGCAACCAACCTGCCGGCAATCCTGGGGCTCATCAGCAGGTGGTCCAACCGCATGCCCTTGTCATTCGGCCAGCGATGTCGGAGGTAACCCCAGAATGTCCAGAGCGGTCCGTCGGGCTGAAGTCTGCGCAGAGCGTCGGTCCAGCCCTGGTCAAGCAAGCGTTGATATGCGGCACGGGCTTCCGGCTGAAGCAAGGCATTCGCTTGCTCATGATGCCCCGGCCAGATGTCGGCCTCCGTCGGCACGACGTTATAGTCACCGGCAAGAACGGCTTGGATGTCGGCCGTCATCAGTTCGGCAGCGTGCGCGATCAGCCGCTCGAACCACGCGAGCTTGTAAGCGAATTTCGGGCCCGGCTGAGGATTGCCATTCGGCAGATAGATCGAGGCGATCAACACGCCGCTCACCGCCGCCTCGATGTAGCGCGCCTGATCATCCGCGGGACCTCCGGGGAGCGCTCGGCACGTGATCACAGGCGTGGCGCCGCGCGCGAGGATCGCCACGCCATTCCAACTGCGCTGGCCCCGCCATACCGCACCATACCCCGCTGCTTCAATGTCGGCGATGGGGAAGGCGCGGTCCTCGCATTTCAGCTCCTGCAGGCAGACTACGTCCGGTTGTGCTGACGCCAGCCAGCCCAGGAGGTTCGGCAGGCGTTTGTTCACATTGTTGATGTTGAAGGTTGCGATCCGCACCCGCTTGGCGCGCCTAGACCTTGCCGAGGCGCTTGATGGCGGCGGCAAGCGATCGTTCGCCGTCGCAATAATCCTCCCAGGCGGTGAGTTTGCCGACCAGGGCGGGAACGGTGCGGACGCTGTATTTGGCCGGGTTGAGCCCCTTTTTCACCTGGCTCCAAGGGATCGGCATGGAGACTGGCGCGCCTGGCCTGCCGCGCGGCGAGAGGGGTGCCACCGCCGTCGCCATGCGGTCGTTGCGCAGATAATCCAGAAAGATCCGGCCAGGCCGCTCCTTCTTCGCCATGTTGATGAGGTAGCGCTCGGGCGCGTCGGCTGCCATCACCTTGCAAACATCCCGGGCGAAAGCCTTGGCAACGGCCCAATCGATCCCATGGGCCTTGAGCGGGGTGACAACGTGCAGTCCCTTGCCGCCGGTGGTCTTGCAGAAGCTGACCAGCCCAAGCTCCTCGAGGCGATCACGTATCTCGCGGGCGCTTTCGATCACCACTTCGAAGGCAACGTCGGGCGCTGGGTCGAGATCGAACACTAGACGGCCTGGTTGTTCAGGAAAGTCCGGCTCGCTGTTCCAAGGGTGCAGCTCCAATGCTCCGGTCTGCGCGGTCGCGATCAGAGCTTCGACGCGGTTGAATTCGATGTATGGCTTGCGGTCGCCCCCTACTTCGACCTCTGTGATCAGCGAAGATTGGCCCTTGGCGCTGTGGCGTTGAAAAAAGTTCTGCTCGCCATTGATTCCATCCGGCATGCGGATCATCGAACAGGGGCGCCCTCTCACATGGCGCAACATCCATTCGCCGACGGCTTCGTAGTATTGAGCGAGCTCCAGCTTGGTGACCGGCTTGCCATCGTTGGCGTCCGGCCAGAGCGGTTTATCCGCGTGCGAGATCGTAACGCCCATGACCGGGGTCGACCCGTGCGGGGTGACGGTCTTGGTTTTTATCGTGGTCCTAGCAGGTTCACTCAGCTCGGTCGTGGTCGCGGGCGCGGGCGTCTCCGCCTCGACCTCTTGGGCTGGCTTGTCCTCGCGCAGACCCTTGAATGAGGCTTGCCTTATCGAGCCGTCGCCGGTGAAGCCGGCATATTGGATTTCGGCGACGAGCTCGGGCCGTATCCAGTGGACACCAGCCGCCTTCTTCGGCGCGTTCTTGCCCTTGAACGGATTGGTCTCAGTTTCCAGCGCTTTCAGGCGAGGCATTATCTTTGTGACAACGTCCCTCCCAAAGCCGGTGCCGATCCGGCCGACATGCACCAGCTCACCGTCGCGATTGATCCCGGCGATCAGGGACCGAAACGCGTCGCCCGTCGTGGTCCAGCCGCCGATGACCACCTCGTGCCCCTGCCGGCATTTTGATTTGCCCCAGCTTTCGCTCCGTCCTGACCGGTAAGGCGCGTCGAGCCGTTTGGACACGATACCTTCGAGGTCCATGCGGCAAGCGGAGAGCAACACGGCGTCGCCGGCGGTAATGAAGTGGTCAACGTAGCGTATGTTGGCCGGAGCCGCCTCGACATTCGCCTGTAGCCTTGCCTTGCGATCCGACAGCGGGAGCGGCCGCAGGTCCTCCGTGTCAGCAAACATCTGGTCGAACACGAAGAACACCAGATCTTTGGTTTTAGCGTCCGAGATCGCCGCCTGAAGGGCGGCGAAATCCGGCGCGCCGGTATGATCCAGCGCCACCACCTCGCCATCGATGATCCCGTCAGCCAGGCCGCGGCCGCTCTCCACGATCTCCGGGAATTTGGACGACCAGTCGAGGCCATTGCGGCTCAGCAGCGTCGCCTTGCCGCCGACACTGCGAAGCTGCATGCGGTAGCCGTCGAACTTGATCTCATGCGCCCAGCCAGGCCCCGAGGGCGGCTTCTCCAGCGTTTTGCAGAGCTGCGGTGCTATGAAGTCCGGGAGGGTGGCGACGCTGTGTGACGTTGCGGCAGAGGCTTTCGCCTTGGTCGGCGCGATCAATCCCGGTAGGGCGCCGTCGCCGCGGTTGCTCTGCCAGACCGAGCCCGCCGCAGCGCCCTTGGCGGTCATGAAGGGCGCCGGCGCCTCTCCCTTGCCGCTGGTGATCTCGGCCATGGTGCGATTTGACGCGACGGATCGATCATCGTCGGTCGGCCCGGTGGTGTTCCCTTCTAAAGCCCCTTCGTCGCGATGTTTGATCAGAAGCCAGTTCGCCTTGCCGCGGCTGTCGCGCTTCGTACGCACCAGCACCCAGGAGCCGTGCAAGCGCTCGCCTTCCATAACGAACTTCAGCTCGCCTTTGGCCAGGGCCTGATCGATCTTCTCAAAACCCTTCTCAGGCGCCCAATAGCCGCGGTCCCACAGCATCACCGTGCCACCGCCATATTGGCCTTTTGGGATGGTGCCCTCGAAATCTCCATAGTCGAGCGGGTGATCTTCGACCTCCATGGCCATGCGGCGATCTTTGGGGTCGAGAGACGGCCCTTTGGGAACGGCCCAGGAGCGGAAAACCCCCTCGAACTCGAGTCGCAAGTCGAAATGGAGGTGGCTTGCGGCGTGCTTCTGGATCACGAAGCGCAGCGCCTCGGACGGCACCACCTTGGCGTTCTTGCCCGAGGGCTCGGCACTCTGCGAGAAATCCCGCATCTCCTGGTATTTGACGAGCTTGCTCGTGGCCACGGTTTGCTCCTGCTCGGACTACGCTCACTAACGACTGCGGCGGTCACACGATCCGGCGCCGCCGCTCCTCCGGGAGAATCTTTTTGGCGTGGCGCGCGTTGGTGGAGCAGGAGGACATCAGAATGCCCCAGGTCTCAGAGATCCGACGCTTTCGCGTACACGCCCGTCACGTCGACGCGCACCACGCCCGGGTGCTGATGGAAAGGTCGTTCGAGGCAGCCGCCGTCGCCTATGTCGAGGATCTCCACGTGGTAAGCGACGAACCCGAGATACGAGTCGTTGTTCACGAGCTCGACAGTGGCCACGAGCATTGTTTCCGCATCGATCTCCAATCCGGCGAGGCGGCGCCCTGCGGCTAGGAACCTGGGCAGCGGATAACCGAGCGGCCGGCCGCAAGCGAACCACCTCGGTTAGGCGGCGTTGACCGGCGTATCGACCGTGCTGCATCAGCCGAATACGGCACTCATCGTGCTCTCCGCGTGAACCGCGGAGCCCGAATTGTAAAGCCGAACGAATCCCGCCTGGAGTCGTTGAGTCCCCGTCGTCCCCCAATGTGGCCCTGAGGAACCGAGATGGCTTACCGACCAAGCTGGCAAGGACATCTAAAGCTCTCGCTCGTGACTTGCCCGGTGGCACTCTATACCGCGATCAACAGCGGCGGCGATGTCCATTTCAACCTGATCAATCCCAAGACCAATAACCGGATCAAAATGATCACGACCGATCCGGACACCGGGCCGATCGAGCGCTCGGAGCTGGTCAAAGGCTACGAAGTCTCCAAGGGCGAATACATCCTGCTCTCCAACGAGGAGATAGCCTCCGTCAAACTCGAGAGCACCAAAACCATCGAGATCGAGCGCTTCGTTGCCGGCGACGACATCGATCGGCTCTACTGGGACAACCCGTATTTCATCGCGCCCGACGGCAAGCTGGCACAGGAAGCGTTCGGCGTGATCCGGACCGCCATGGAAAAGTCAGGCCAGATCGCGCTGGGTCGTGTAGTGATCGGTACGCGTGAACGCATCCTGGCGTTGGAGCCCCGCGGCAAAGGCATCCTTGCTTACACCATCCGGACAGACGCCGAAGTACGCAAGCCCGACGAAATCTTTGCCGGCATTAACGACAAAGCTGCCGACCCTGAGATGATTTCCATCGCTGAGAGGATCATTGAACAAAAGGAGGGCCCCTTTGATCCCGGCCAGTTTGTCGATCGCTACGAGGAGGCGCTGAAGGCGCTGATCGAGGACAAGAAAAAGGGCCACAAACCCGCCAAGGTTGCGGAGCCGGAGGCAACCAATGTGGTCGATTTGATGTCGGCCTTGCGGGCTAGCCTCGGCAGCAAGGGGAAGACGCCGGCAAGCGCCGAGCCGAAATCCAAAGCCGCGAAGCCCACCGCAAAAAAGGCACGCAAGGCGGGCTGAGCCTCGGTCTTGCTGCCAGCATCGCAGCAAGCTTCAAGCATCGGACGAACACATGGATGCTCCGCATACTCTCCTCGTGGCGCCCAAGGGTGGATTCCCAAACTCCGCCTTTCCAGCATTGCTGTATCGCAGCGCATTTCCAGCAAACGCTGACGCAATCGAACAGGCTTTTACAGGCCAGGGTTGGTCTAATGCCTGGCGTGATGACATTTTTACGTATCACCATTTTCATAGCACAGCTCACGAAGTGCTGGGCGTCGCGGCTGGCGAAGTGCAGGTCATGCTCGGTGGCCCTTCAGGACAGACCACCCTTCTGCGTGCCGGCGACGCGCTGGTCGTTCCGGCCGGCGTAGGTCACTGTAACATGGGTCAAAGCAGCAACCTGCTGGTCATTGGCGCTTACCCGAATGGCGACGATTACGACATCCGCCTCGGCAACCCGGCTGAGCTACAAGCAGCGAAGCGCGCCATCGCCGCTGCAAGGTTTCCTGTCCGCGATCCAGTGCCGGATGCCACATTTCTGCATGCGCTTTGGAAGGACCGCATCCCGTGACGCAGCATCACCGGGTGCGCGGAGTCGCCGTGGCTCTGCTGGTGCTTGCCGGCTGCATCAATTTCATCGACCGCTCGGCCGTGTCCATCGCCTTGCCGGCCATCCAGAAGGATTTGCATCTTTCGGCAGCGGAAGCAGGACTGTTGCTCTCCGCCTTCGCCTGGAGCTATGCGGTGGCCCAACTTCCGGCCGGCAGCCTTGTCGATCGTGTGGGTGCGCGCGCTGCTTTAGCCGGTGGCCTGGCCTTATGGTCCATGGTGCAGATGGTCACATCGTTGGTGGTGGGCCTGCGCGGTTTCGTCGTCGCGAGGGTGGCACTCGGCTTGGGGGAATCCCCGATGTTCGTGGGCGGTGCGAGGGTTTGCGCCGATCATTTTGCACCCGAGGAGCGTGCGGTGCCGCTTGGCCTGTTGAACGCCTCCGCCTCACTCGGGCCGGCCATCGCACCACTTGTATTGACGCCGCTGATGCTGGCACTCGGGTGGCGCGCCAGCTTCGCCGCGCTTGGGGGCGCCGGTGGGCTGGTAGCCGTCGCCTGGGGTCTGATATACCGCGATGCGGCCGCGCGCAAAACCCAGGCGCCTTCCGTTGCCGGGCCGGTGCAATGGCTTCTCCTCCTTCGGCAGCGGACGGTGTGGGGCCTGCTGCTGGGTTTTGCCGGCACTGTCTACATCACCTGGCTCTATGTGACCTGGTTGCCGGGATACCTGCACGACCGCTGGGACATGTCTCCACCTCAGGCCCGCTTATGGTCCGCGGTGCCCCAGCTTTTTGGGTTTTTCGGTGCGATCGGCGGCGGCTGGCTTTGCGATCGGCTGACCACAATCACCTCAGAACGTGCCGCACGACAATGGCCGCTGGCGATTGGGCTCTATGCGGCAGCCGGCTGCAGCGGACTGGCCGCGGTTTCCGGCAGCGCTGCCCTGGCGATCGCAGCGGTGTCGGCTGCCTTGTTCGGCGCCAATCTTGCGACTACGGCAGGGTGGGCCCTGGCTGCTTACCTTGCGCCGCCGGCGCTGATCGCGACTGTCGAAGCGATGTCTAATATTGGCGGTTCCATCGGCGGATCGCTGGCACCGCTCGTCACCGGCCTGTTGGTGCAGTCCACCCACTCTTTCCAACTGGCCCTGCTTTTCGCCGCGGCGACCGCCGCGACCTGCGCATTTGCTAACCAGTTGCTGACCCGAAAGGCGATCAAGTCCGAGTAATTGACGGACTTCCTGCATTGAGGGGACCGCTACCATGCGATGCGCAATGATTTTGTGCGGTATCCAGGTCGGCCTGTGATGTTAGCCGAAAGCACGTTGGAAAAAATACCCTCTGCTTCCACAACCTCCTAGAGTCTTCAGCGGAGCGGGTTCCTCGTTTTGCGGGTCAATGGGGTTTATGAAAGCGGTCAGACCAGGACATACCGCATCCTGGTCTGACCTTACACTCAGGCTGCTTTGGCTTTCGGGTTCACCGTAGCAGATGAGCTGCGCCCCGTTTCGACATCGCGAGCAACTTGGCTGAGCAGCGCATCCGCTTTTTTCTCCTCATCGAGCGTCTGTGCCAGCAACTGGTCCACCTCGTTAAGGCCAAGCTTGCGGGCCCAGGTCCTGAGCAGGCCATATCGTGCGATTTCATAATGCTCCATGGCCTGCGCGCAACCGATCAAAACATCGTCAGCGGCCTCCGTCTTGCCGAAATCCTCGAGATCCTCCTCCATTTCAGCAACAAGGCCCTGCATGGCTTCACAGGTTTTGGCACGCGCGGGCTTCCCGATGAGGTCGAACACCTGGATCAGCCGATCGACGTGTGTGGCACTTTCGTCGGCATGCCGTTCCAATATGGTCTTCAACTCGGATCCCTGAGCTGCCTTTGTTGCCTTCTTCAAGGCCCGGACGGATTGTTTTTCCGCGTAGTAGACGTCCTTCAATGTTTCATGGAAGGCGTCATGAAGCGTTTTTTCTGCGGCCATAGAATGTCTCCTGTTAGCAGGGAAGGTGCTCGCCCTGACCAATGGTTTTCGCAACGGCGAACTATAGTTGCCTAGCGGCCCGCGGTGGCTCCCGACTGCGTCAAAGCCATAAAGCGTTCCGTGGTTGGCACTATTTCTCCCCTTATCCATTCTGCCATTGCTTCCTCCTCCTTCAGCGATGTCTCAAGCAGGGGGATGGATTGTCGATCGCCAACTCTCTGTGCCATGGCAATCAGGCTTGTATAGGCGGCGATCTCCTGATGTTCGAAGGCGAAGTTGGCGAAAGTGTTTTTCAGGACCTCGTCCGGCGCAGGCGCATGCAGCGCAGCAGCCACATTTCCCATGACCGACGAAACCGAACTCTTCAAGGTCGAAGCACTGGTGTCGTGACGTGTCAGAATGCTCTCGAGACGCCGTGCCTGTTCCTGGGACTCCCCGTGATGCTGCTGAAGTTTTGCCTTCATCTCGGGATAGTTCTCCAGCCTCTCCACCTGGCGCTCCGTCAGCTCGATCGCCGTCATCTCGAGCGCGTGCATATTCCTCAAGCCAGTGTGATAGATTTCATGGAGCTCATTGCCGCCAGAATCACCGTCCATTGTTTTCTCTCCTCGTCGGTTGTTATTTGATGGCTACTCATCAGGTCGATCAAGCAGCCGAACGCTGCACAGGAACTGGTAGCTCGGTCGGTTCAGGATCAGCGTTCGTGGTTCCCGCTTGCGTGCTCGTCTCAGAGAGAGAGCCAGCCTCAATTTCGGTGCGGGCTTGGTGCCACATCTCATCATGCTGCCCGGCAGGTCGACCTGCATGCTCCCAGAGTTCATATGCTCGCTTTTGTATCTGCTCGTTTAAATCGTGTTTATTCAACGGCATCCTCCACTTTTTTGGTAGACGGGTGGTATTGACGCACACCCCCACGCATGGTTCCCAAGGCAGATACGGGTCATGGGCGCGCTATCAATCGCTGCGGGGCACCACCAATCGATGGAGCCATCGGCACCCACCGGCGACACGCTGCGACCGTCGCCAAGTGCGGCATAAGTTTTCAGCGGCAGGAAACCGTCCTGCCGCCTGGTCGCGTCATTCACGAAATGGGATTGCCGCCCGTGACGCCATACACCTCGCCGGTCACGAAACTCGATTCCTGGGAGGCCAGCAGAACGTAGATCGGCGCGCATTCCGCCGGCTGGCCGGGGCGCTTCATGGGAACTTCACTGCCAAATTCGGGGATGTTCTTGGCCGGCTGGCCGCCCGAAGATTGCAGCGGCGTCCAGAACGGGCCCGGTGCCACCGCGTTGACCCGAATGCCGCGTCCGACAACCTGCTTGGCGAGCGCATGGGTAAACGCGGTGATCGCAGCTTTTGTCGGTGCGTAATCTAGCAGCATGGGCGACGGATTGGTGCTCTGGATCGACGTGGTGTTGATAATCGTCGCACCTTTTGGCATCAACGGCAGCGCGGCCTTGCAAAGCCAGAACATGGCGAACACGTTCGTGCGGAACGTCGCCTCGAACTGCTCGGTGGTCAGGTCTGCGATGTCCTCGACCGCCGTTTGCTTGCCTGCGACATTGACCAGGATGTCCAGACCGCCAAGCTGCTCGTGCGCATCATGGACGAGCTGCTGGCAGCACGCCTCGTCGGTGATGTCGCCCGGCAGCGCGACTCCCTCGACGTTGGCTTCCTTGACGATTCGCAAGGTCTCTTTCGCGTCAGTGTCCTCGCTGGCGAGGTAATTGATCGCCACATCCGCACCTTCGCGGGCAAAGGCAATCGCCACCGCCCGGCCAATGCCGCTATCCCCACCGGTGATCAGCGCGCGACGTCCCGCAAGGCGGCCGAACCCCTTGTAACTCGCCTCGCCGTGATCGGGGCGGGGCACCATGTCGCGGGCGAGGCCCGGCGGCGATTGTGGCTGCTCTTCGAACTTGGGCTGTGGGTACTGCGTCAGCGGATCCTGCATGGCATACTGGTTCTGGCTCATCGCGATCTCTTCTCCTGGTTTGATGCGCCACAACGCTCACCACGCAGGCAGGGTTTGCCGAAGGTCACGGTCATGTTAGCCGAGGGAACGCCCGGCATTACTCGCGCTTTGGTCGAACCGAACCGGAGCAAAGCCATGGCGACCGACCCGCGATCTCGCTATCCTCGCTCGCCCTTCCAGACCGGGCCACAAGTCCCGCCCGGACCTCCGCGCACATGTCGCCGGAGCCAATTTACGGCGAGGAGACCCATGTTGGCGCGGGCAAACTTGAAGGACGCGTCGCTCCTGTCACAGGCGCTGATTTCCGGTATCGGCCGTGCCCTCGCCCTCGCCTTCGCAGGCCGTCCTCGACCCAAAGGTTCGCCCCGTGCATGAAGCTGGCAACTTTGGAGCGGGCAGGCATGTAGTCCCGCCCGGCTACTGACTTGTTGGCCTACACGCCCGCGTAGTAACACGAAAGCGCTAGCCGTCATAGTTTGCCGGCGCGCTTGACTTCTTCAAGCCTTTCCGAGGGCAGCGGGCTTGTGCAAAGCTTTCCTGCCGGTCTTGCTACTCTTCACGAGCAACTGCGGGTGTTTCTTCGTGGCCTTGGCAGTATGCCCTTTTATGCTCGTCGTAGATGTCACCTCCTTGATCACCTCACCCTTAATCACACCCTGCGGGGAGTTCCAGTAAACATGCTCTCCGTTTTTCCGACGTTCTGCCAATCTTCATGTCCTTTTGTTGCGCTCGGGTTCATCGTTGACGGTCGGCAACCACTGATCTGACTGCCGGCTCACCTCCCGGCCTTGTCTGCAACTTCTCCCCGCACATGCGGTTCAGATCGCCATGCAAGGCGCCGATCGGGTCAACGATGAGTTAGAGGTCGGGTTCGACCAAATTTTTGAACGGCGATGGCTTTGGGGCCAACGCGCCGGCCGCATCGTCATGATACTGGTCACCGCCGCCGGACTCGCCGGACTCTTGGGACGCGGGCCTTACAGTCATCGTACGGTCGCGATGCCGGGTACGGGGCTGAAGGTGGATTTCGAGCCGATCGCGCGTTCGCAGACGGCTACGCAGGTTACATTGCACCTGACCAATACGACCCCGTCGCCGACCGAGGCATTGTTTATTGGTAGCAACGCGGTGGAACCCATGGGGCTGAAGCAGATGATTCCCGAGCCGACTTCGACTGAGATCTTGCCCGATGGTTTGTTGTTAACGGTAGCGATCCCTCCTGGCACTCGAGATGCCGCGTTCCGGCTGATGCTGACGCCGACCGGTATTGGTGCAAATGAACTGGTTGCCCGGCTGAATGATGGTCTTCCACTACGCTGGCAGCAGTTCATACTCCCCTGAAGGTGTCGATGTGAGCGTCATTCTGCGGGCCGCGGCGGCCTACCTGATATTGCTGTTCGCCGTGCGGCTGATTGGCCGGCGTATGGCGAGCATGCTGGCGCCGTTCGACCTGGTTGTGCTGTTCCTTTTTGGCGGCGCGCTGATGTCGTCCGTACTTGGAGAAGACCATTCTATGGTGGCTGCCATCAGCGCCGTATTTGCCATCGGCTTGATGCATGTCGGCGTATCTGAACTCAAGCGTTGGTCGCCGCGGTTCGGCCGTCTTGTCGATGGCACGCCCGTGGTTGTCTACGAGCAAGGGCATTGGCACATGGACCGCATGCGCAGCCTGAGAATGCTGGAAAGCGACGTGATGGTGGCTGTGCGACAGAAGGGCCTTATGCGCTTGGAGGACGTGCGGTACGCCGTGATTGAACGGGACGGCAAAGTGTCGATCATTCCGGAGATTCGTGATTAAGCGTATTCCCCAAAAGGGGGGGGCGAACTTCCCTCCAGGGCGGGTGCGCAGAGGATCGAACCGGAGGGGCGGCTAAACTGTTATCTGCGGCAGGTTTCAGGGAAGATGTGACGATGCCGCCACTTACACGACGTAGTCTTGTCGGATCGACGACCGTGGGACTAGCCGGGCTGGGCCTCCTGGGGCAGGCGCAGGCGGCTGAGCCCGAACCGGCAGCCTTGCGCGGTGTCGTCAGGGGCGATCAGGTCAACCTGCCTCCGCTGGAGAATCCAGCCGACCAATCTGGCAAGGTTCCGCAATTGGATCCGTTCGGCAAGCGGCTCGGCATTGCCGTCGTCGGATTGGGGCGGCTGGCACTGACGGAAATTTTGCCCGGCTTTGCACAAAGCAGGCATGTCCGTGTGACCGCGCTGGTGAGCGGCGAGCGCGATAAGGCGCTGGTAGTGGCCGCGCAATATGCCGTGCCGGAAAAGAACATTTATGATTACAGCAATTTTGACGCTCTGAAGAACAATCGGGATGTCGATATCGTCTACATCGTGCTCCCGAACGCCATGCATGCCGAATATGTGGTTCGAGCGGCGCAAGCCGGCAAGCATGTGCTGTGCGAAAAGCCGATGGCAACGAGTGTGGCCGATGCCCAGCGGATGGTGGATTCGTGCAAGCAGGCCGATCGCAAACTGGTGATTGCCTATCGGTGCCAGTACCTTCCGGAATACCGCGCGCTGATCGATATGGCGCGCGGAAATTCATTGGGTGCATTGCGGCTGATCGAAGCGAGTAATGGACAGAATAATGCCAATGGCGGTCAGTGGCGTTTGATACGCGCCATGTCAGGCGGAGGGTCTCTGCCCGATGTCGGTGTGTACTGCTTAAATGCGGCGCGCTTTATTACCGGAGAGGAGCCGGTAGAAGTTACCGCGCGGACGATCCAACCGAAAGACGATCCGCGCTTTCGCGAGGTTGAGGATCTTTGTTCATTTACTTTACGCTTTCCGTCGGGCGTATTGGCCACGTGCAGCTCGGGATACTCGTATCACGAAAACCGTTTCTTGCGGGTGATGGGAACGGAAGCGTGGGCCGGCCTGGATCCGGCTTTTGGGTATGACAACCTAACAATGCAGATAGGCCGGCGGGCCGGCGATGCCGCCGGCCTGGAACAGCGCCGCTGGTCACCAAAGAACCAGTTCGCCCTTGAGATGGATGCATTTGCCGAGGCCATCGCGCATGATCGGGTGCCGCTGACGCCGGGCGAAGAGGGATTACAGGATATGAAGGTGATCGAGGCAATTTATCAGGCGGCTGCATCTGGCTCCATGGTGCGTATGGCGCCATCCGCAAAACTCGATGCGACGCGTGGGCCCGCACCTGAGCAGAGCTCATAGCCATCGGCACTGGTCGCCGGCTTCGTTGGCCCCGGGATCGAATTTCATCACGCGCCGCCTAAACGCGATGGCAGCAGGAGGGTCGAGCATCGGTCGTCGCTGCGCGAAAAGCGAGGGGCGGTTGCAACCGCGACGGCGAAGCTCGGTTAAAAGCGTTAGGCCCTCCCCAAGGAGTGCCGCCTGAAACCCGTCGGTTCACTGCCCACATCTGCTTCCGCTTTACAAAGGAATTGTCATGGCAAAGGTCGTCGTCGTGACAGGTGCCAGTGCCGGAGTTGGCCGGGCAACCGTGGAGGAGTTCGCCAGGCACGGCTACGATCTGGCGCTTCTGGCCCGTGATCCTGAACGGCTCGAGCGGGCGGCCGCGGAGCTGCGATCGGCCTACGGCGTGCGCGTCCTCGCCATCCCGACCGATGTGGCCGAGTCCAAAGCTGTCGAGGCCGCGGCAACAAAGGCCGAGGCCGAATTGGGGCCGATCGAAATCTGGGTGAACGTGGCGATGGCGACCGTCTTCGCGCCGGTATCTAAGCTTACCGCCCAGGAGGTGGAACGGGGCACGCGGGTTACCTATCTCGGCCAGGTGCACGGGATGATGGCCGCCCTGTCGCGCATGCGGGGCCGCAATCGCGGCACGATCGTCAATGTCGGGTCGGCCCTGGCCTATCGCTCGGTGCCGCTGCAAGCCATCTATTGCGGTGCGAAAGCGGCAATTCGTGGCTTCACCGACTCGCTTCGCTCCGAAATCATTCATGACAAGCTGGCCATCCAGTTGACAACGGTGGATCTTCCGGCGGTGAACACGCCCCAATTCGACTGGGCGATGAACAAGATGGGGGTGAAGGCGAAGCCAGTGGCGCCGATCTTCGAGCCGGAAGTTTCGGCGCGCGCCATCTTTTTCGCCGCAACCCATCGGCGCCGCGAAGTCTGGGTCGGCTTTCCCACCGTTAAGGCAATTCTGGCAAACCGCATCGCACCCGGGCTGATCGACAAATATCTGGCATCCGCTGGCTATGAGGGCCAGCTCACCCAGGAAGCATTGCCCGCAGATGCGCCCGGCAATCTGTTCAACGCCGTGCCTGGACCCTTTGGCGCGCATGGCCGGTTCGACAAACAATCCAAGGTAGGGAGCTGGGAAATGTTCACCGACCAGCACCGCACCGCATTCTGGGCGGCGGCCGGGATCGGGCTGCTAGCCGGGATTCATCAGTTGGCCAGGCGGCTGAGGGTTTAGCATGCCGGCAGGCGACCACTACGATGTCATCGTAATCGGTAGCGGACCCGGCGGCGCCTCGCTCGCACAGCGCCTGGCACCCACCGGCAAGCGCATCCTGATGCTGGAACGGGGCGGCTACCTGCCCCGCTCCCGCGAAAACTGGGATGCCAAGACCGTATTCGTGGACGGCAAATACCAGGCGACAGACATCTGGTATGGCAAAAATGGCGAAGCGTTTCACCCTGGGCTGCACTATTACGTGGGTGGCAATTCCAAGGTTTACGGCGCCGCACTGCTGCGCCTGCGCGAGCGGGATTTCGGCGAGTTGCAGCATATCGACGGTGTCTCGCCGGCCTGGCCGCTCGGCTATGACGTGTTCGAGCCCTATTATTGCCAGGCTGAGGCGCTGTTTCACGTGCACGGCAAGCGGGGCGAAGATCCCACAGAACCTTGGTCCAGCAAGCCCTACGCCTATCCGCCGATCCTGCACGAGACGCGAATCCGGGCTTGGCCGACAGCCTGGTCAGCGAAGGGCTCCACCCGTTCCATCTGCCGCTCGGCATCAAGCTCGATCAGAACCCGGATGGCAGTGCTGCCACGTACAGCCCCTGTATCCGCTGCGACGCATT
>CAWUHI010000193.1:0-20181 GCA_963921925.1 Sphagnum tenellum | reverse complement strand
TCTCGCTATCCGCGCAATACATTGTATTGAATATCGCATTATCTCAAGTGTCTTATATTCAAAAAAATAGCTTTGCTGCTCTCTCTCTCGCTTGTTTATTGTCTTCTTTCGAATGGCTCATAAATAAAGTCGGTTTTCGCTCTGCTGCTGCTGCTGCTTTTTCTTTGAAACAGGAACATCGCGTCAATGTGAGTGATATTTTATTTTATTTTATTTATTCAGATGTATACGTTGCTACTACTATTGGTTCTGCTGTTGAGCCTCGGCTCGGTGAATAGTTGGGATTTGCTTGGAACTCACGTGGTGAGCGGAAACGTTCGTTAGATGATCATTGTCTAGAGAAATGGAAGTTTTTACAAGGTATTTCGAACCGGTGATCGAACACCGTTGAGCACATTTCAACTGATGCCTATCAGGCAAATGCTTGGCCGAATGGTTTCAATCAACTGACTTCATCAGGTAGATCATTTGATCAATACGCTTCTCTCTACAATGCTGGATATTTGTTACAATCAATTCATATTGCATAGTATAGGACTAGCTCAATCTATGGATCTTGGAATTAAATTACGTGTTCTCTATTCTAATTTACTCAATTATAGTACTTACATTGCTCGAGAAGTGAGATTATTTCAATAGAAAAACAAAAACTTTCATCTTTCTCTTTCATGATCAGATTTATATTCAAAGTGCTGATCGTGATTATAATAAACAATCTGCATCGGCGGTTGTCAGCGGTTTGTATGAACTCATTCCAGCAGCATCACTTCTTCCACCTATTCACACCGTACCTGAAAGCATGGACTATGTAATCGAATTGTTATTTGAATCTTTTGCATCGCATTCGATTGGGGTTTTTTTCTTCTCTTCTAGCTCCTAAGTTACTACAGCACGTGTGATGCGTTCACGAACAGTAAGATTCAGGTGCAAGATAGTGATCGGGTGAAGAAAATCGATGATCAAAATCGAGTAAGTTCATTTTGATGTTTGTAAAGGAAAAAAAAATCCAATTCGTTTCTTAGGAACTCTACGATAAACTGGAGAATTGGACCAGCATAGAACCTATCAATTTGATCGACAGTTTGCCGAACATTGCCGATACGATACACGTCGAAGTAAGAGCAACATCGATGATCAAGTATTTCATGAGACAAACAAATTTCTATTTAACTCTAGACGATCTACAACATGACACCCGGTTGGTTGACCCCGACTATCAACGGTGAATTGGAAACTTTACATGCCGATTCACTTTTCAATTTATACGAAAATAAGGATGTGAAACGAGTTCGAGCTGGTTGGTACAAATCAACCAATATTCAGTATGAAAGAATGCTCCCGGATTATTATTCCAGGTCCATTAGTCAACAATATGCTGACAAATATCAATGCACTGATCAATGGAACTGGCGGGTACAAAATGAAATTGTATTCAACGGTATGACTGATTAAGTACGCAAACATCTACGCGTACCTAGGACTGATAATAGGAATGTCATATAAACAGAAAAATAAGCATCACTGGATTTTCTTTGAACAATGAGAGGGTGATTTCGATTTTGAGTCTTGGAATGAGGAAAAATCCGTGCGTAGGCTGGCTTTCTTTTTGTATTCGACGGATTGGTTTTTCTAGGATGATCAAGTCATTTCGGCTCTGCTCTCCTTTTTCGGCATAAACTTTGTTCATACACCAGCCTATTCCAATGCACTGATTTTGGAATTGTTTCAAAGCGGTGAGAGAGTTGAGACATTCGTGCTTTCTTATAATCTTCACTTTTCTCTGTTAGACAATCGCACCGCCTATGGTGTGAGAGTTTCGTATTCGAATACAACAACTGCCGTTCTGTCTCCTTCGCTTATTCCTGGTAGATGTTATGGACATTCATAAAAATGAATATTCTGTCAATTCTTTCGAAGGATGTGATAACACGACTTGTTCGTGGGAGATATTCAAGAATGTTATCAAACCACATTTACCAATGCGATCGATAGACATGGAATGTCAAGTCAATCCACCCAGTAAGAAAATATTTTTCTTTTGAATCAGTAGAAAATTGTCATTCGTTTTTTTTCTTCAGGTGGTTGGGGTCCGAATGGAAAATTGATATTCATTATCACCATTATTGTTATCGTGCTTCTTGCACTTGTTTTGATTATCTATCTTTTTGTCTACATGTGTCGAGATAAAGACCACGAACAAGGTGTGCCTATTTTGGAGGACGAATGAACTTCTTTCGATGTGATAATAATTGCCAAGTATTTTATCGTCCATTCACATTTCTTTGTGATTGATAGATTGGATTTTGTTCGTGGAAAACATCTCGAATGAATCAATGTTGTTTTTCTAGATTTCTTTTTTTTTTCATCAATGATGGGTGAAGTTGATCACATTGGTTTGCATTTTCGCATGGCTAGTCCGACTCGATGCACAACAGCCACAACTTGTCGCTGGTCATGTGGTACGCCGTGATTATTCGGCAGAAGATGACCATTCGTTCCCTTTTCCTGTTAGCTTTTCAGACATGGAGATCGAACTCCCATCATGACGTTTCCTACAGATCCATATCAAGAAGCCGATTGGCCTAACGGTAGGGATTCGACAAAATGTGCTCGGCAAATGTAAAACAAAAACTCTGTCTAGTTTTGGTCAATTGACCATAATCGGCATTGAACAACAACATCGTCTCGGCGAATATCTTCGCATGCACTATGGATCGCTGCTCAATACGACTTACGCTGTCAATGAGATTAGCATCCGTTCAACCGATGTCGATCGAACATTGATGTCGGTTCAATCGAATCTGGCCGGTCTCTATCCAGCACTTAACCCCAATGCCAGTGTTCCCATTCAGCCCATTCCCATTCATACTGTACCTGTCAGTGAAGATTATGTACGTGTGTGTGTTCTCTGTTCGATCCGTTTCTTCAACATTGTTCTTCTTCTTCTTCAGCTACTCGGTCAAAATGATTGTCCACGATATGATCAAGTCGAAGAAGAGGTCAATCAAAGTGATGAAGTCAAAGAGATCAATGCTAAATATGCTGTACGTATTACTCTCTGTCGATAACATCCTAGTCTTCTTTCTTCTCCGATAGTCGTTCTTCCAAAAACTCGAAGTATGGACAAAGCTGACCAATATTCAGATCTACAATGCGTGGGATGTGGCTGATACGATCTTTGTCGAAGTAAAGAATAGCGAGCATCCTTCTTTTCGAATTTCATCTTTCTCGTATGCAGCATCTTTACAACAGAACTCCGGCATGGGCTGATGAAGGTGTACGACAAAATCTTTCGATGATCAACGATTTGGCATTTCATTATCTCTATTCGAATGCGGACAGCAAACGCATTCGAGGAGGTTTGTTTCTAGAAGCGAAAACATAATAAACACTGCACATGGATTGATCATCGTTTAGGCCCATTGATTAAAGAAATTTTGATGAACATGGAAAATCTGAGTAACGAAAAACCATCGAAAAAAGTGAAAATCTATTCTGCTGTAAGTTATCATCTTCGTCTCGATTAAGATTGAATATGCTGTTTTTCTGTAAGCACGACACTACTGTCAGTGCGGTCCTCTCTTTCCTCGGTATCAACTATCCGCATCAGCCTCAAGTAAATCGATCGGATGTAAAGTTTTGATATTAGAGCAACGCTTTTTCGTTGTTTTGTTCTAGTATGCATCGGCTCTCTTTATCGATCTGTACAAAATAGGTAGAATATTGCTTTTGCTTACCATAGGAAAAGATTATCTTTGATTGTTGTTAGACGCCACCACGTTCACCGTTCGAGTGGAGTATCTGAATGTGACAGATTCGAATACAAGCTTTCCCTATCAACTAGACGGTTGTCCGTCGATCGATTGTCCCTTGACAAAATTTTCGGCCATCTACACACCTCTTCTTCCGGCCAGTGCCGATGTGGAATGTGCCAAAAAGATGCCGAGTGAGTAGTTAGCTTGTCTCCTTCACACGCAATTTCATCGATTGAATCTAGATGGAAACGGAAAAGTGACCTTGGTGATTGTTCTCGTCCTGGCTGTGCTAATCGCCATCACTTTCACAATTTTCTTGTGTATTTATTGGCGACGAATGGAACGGGATCCACCACTGCTCTCCTCCGGATCCACATTATTGGCTTGAATGCTTGATTGACAATGACATCTTGCTAGAGTATTTATGAAAACAATCGAAACGTGGAATATGAACTGCTTCTTCGGATAGTGATACGAGAGCCTATTTTTTTTTATACAAATTCTGTTTTTTTTGTGGGTTAGCTAGAAGCGCAGTTGCTATTTTTTTCTGGGAGACATTTTATTCAGTGGTAATTGAAGAAAAACAACGAAGGTGGCAAGATCAAGATTGTTTCGACTGTTGCAATCGGGAACAACACGAAGAGATTTGATCGGAAGTGAGGGCTAAACGAAAAAAAGACACATGGAAACATGCTCCATTGGATTGCATCCGATCTGATTCTCGTTTTGATTTTCGGTTTTAGGATTACATTATTTATTCTGCAGTTCCATGAGAATGTGCTAGAGACGATGGTAATCTTGTGTACTCGCTTACCACTGCAACTGACTATTTTGTTTCCGAGACAACTTACTCCAAATTAAATCAATCAAATATGAGCCATAATTGCCAAGTACTTTCTCACAGATTCCAAGAATCAAAGCACTTGATAGATTCTTCAAGTACTTGAACAGACTAATAAGCACTGGATAAAATTTTGAATTTCTTGACCAGTACTTGCTCAAGTATTTGCTGGAGATTCTCAAGTATGCAATTACTTGATTACAAGAAAGTTCACTAAGGCATCTAGACGAAGGTCAGGATGTTGATTTGCACTTCAGATATCAATGCGTAGCGTATGCAAAAGAATGTAATAATACAGGTTTCGGTTCGTTGTTTTCTACGTTTTTTAAAACCAACGACACCAGTTAATTCAACAAATATTGGCGATAGTCTCTGACAGGAGACAGTACCCGAGACAGTTTCATCTCGGAACTAGACACCAATGGAACGATCAAACTGAAGAAGATGGTTAATAGGACCGCGTTTATACTGCATATTCCCCGTGAAGTCGAGTAGAGAGGCAATAGTAAGCAAATACTTTACTCTTTTGTGCTTTGCACGCTGTACGCAATTGTCAGGTGTGAGAACACGCGCATGTGCATAGGCATTTGATCATATACAATGTTCTTGACTCAGTCATAGCACGTGATGCCTGACCGTATTATGACAAAGGCAATTCTGAGAAGGTTTTGACTACGTGATTGACCTTTTAGCATGTTGAGGTAAGAATAATAAAACCAATGGTGGATTCTTTCTGATAACTAGAATTGTTTTCTTCTCTAAATTTATTTAGACGAACATGCTTACTTTGACGGAAAATTCAACTGTTGCATTCGCTTCAAATAAGAATCTGGCATATATGCGAAAAATCTTGACAGCATCCGAGGTTTGAGAAATTATTCTTTGTTGATCCGTGGAGTTTCACTTTTCATACGCTGTCATGTTCATGTTTTTGCTCCTAATCCAGGTCAAATATCACGTTAAAGTGTTGAGAATATTTTCAAGCTTCTGTTGGAAAAGATTGGCATGCGACACTTGTACGCGGAGAGAAACATCATTCCCAATTATTTATTTCAAGTTCACATTACCTCGAGTTTATCTTTGTTCAAGAAACATACTAGATATAGCTAATATATCATTCTTTGTTCTGGGAGAAAATCACTCGATCGACAGTCTCAATACGAATAGAAAAGGCCAGTATAAATCAGAATGAAAAATAAAGGAATGGTTCGTTCACAAATAAATATAAGCCTATGACTGTTCGTTCCGATTTCTGCATATTCTTTCACCACTGTAATCTGATTAGTCTGATAGGTGGGATGCTAATGCCAGTTATTTTAATTATCTATTCTTTCATTCGTTTTATTATTATTTTTAATTCTTCTTATCTCAAACTACGTCACGAGTATCATCATAGTTCCATCAATGGCTCGCACATTGCTGTTTATAGAGTTCATGTATTGGGTTGATGCAAAAGTATCCGCCGATTTTTTTTTCTTTTTAATGTTTCATAATTTTATTGAAACAAAACAACATCAATCAACAACATATATACCATTGTTATCTACGACATGCTCCCATCTCTTAGGCAAATTCAGAATGCCATCTTCAAAGAATTTCTTGGACAAAGACTGCAAGAAACTTTCGAGGTCCGACTTTAAGTGTGCTTCATCGTCAAAGTGTTTCTGGAACAGATGATTGCGAATCGAGCGGAATAAGTGATAATCGGAGGGTGCTAAGTCTGGTGAATACGATGGATGGGGTAGGAGTTCCCAGCCCAGTTCTTCCAGCTTTTGACGGGTGACTTTTGATGTATGAGGTCTAGCGTTGTCGTGAAGCATCCGAACTTTTCGTCGTTCTGGGACGCTTGGCTTGAAGTGCCACCTTCAAATTTTCGAGTTGTGTGCGGTAAGCTTGGAGTCTACTGTGGTGTTAGGAGGAAGAAGTTCGTAGTAGATAACACCTTGAAAATCCATCAAATTGATAGCATCACCTTTTTTGGGTGCAGGTCGTTTTTAGGCTCTGGCTCCGGCATATCTTCAGCATTGAGCCAGTGGCGCTTGCGTGTATGATTAACGTAGAGTCCCCACTTTTCATCACCAGTGACGATTTGCTGGAGAAACCTGTATCGCGCTTGGACAACAAAAATTTGCAGATGGTGATTCTCTATTGCATGTTGTCTGGTGAGAGTTGATGTGGAACCCATGTACCAAGCTTATTGACTTTTCCCGTTTGATGCAGATGACGATCGATCGTGGATTGGTTGCAGCCTAGCATTGCTGACAAGTCACCTGTGGTTAGCCGTGGATTGCCTTCTATCAATGCTTTTAATCGTTCAACATCGGATTCGAGAGGACGTCCAGACCTCGGTTGATCTTCCAATGACAAGTCGCCTTCCCGGAATCTTTTGAACCAATCACGACATGTACGATCAGCAACTTCACCTGTGCCGAGAGCAGCACATATATTGCGAGCAGCAGCACTTGCATTGTTCCCGAGCTGGAACTCATACAAAATACAATGTCGAATATGCATAGAAATCTCGGACATTTTTTAATCTAAAATGTTTACACTTGAGAATATCTATTAATGTCATTTCATGGTACTAGCCAAGTACTGTCATATATGCAGAAAAAAACAAATGTATAATACTGTCAGATGATTGTAAAAAAGTTTCAAAAAAATCGGCGGATACTTTTGCATCAACCCAATAGTTTTATTTTGAAATTGCGAACATTGATCATTTTGTATTCATCAAATGAAAATAACGACATTTGCAAGATAAAGCCTGATAATTTCAGATCTGACAGTTCTGAATTTTGGGTAAAAAATCTTCCACTTGCTCTATGGCACTTTCTTGACATGCATATTTCGTTCTGTTGGTTACTCTTTAACACGAAATTAATATTTTCACCTCGAGAGTAATATAATAAGACAGTCGATTTCAATGATTCTTCTTCGATTATATTGACCATAGAATCACCTTTTCTGCGGCGCATGCATTTTTTCTTGCTTCTTTCTCTTTCCGATTGTAAGTATTGTTATAATGCTTTGAAATAAAAAATACTTTTTCGGTAGCAGACATCATTGATCAATTAAAGAATGAAATACACGCAAAGATGCACGCGCTACATTTTCTCTTTTCTCTAATTATTCTGATCAGTGAAGCAGACCGATGATCAATATCGAATGAGTTCATTTTGATGTTTGTAAAAGAAAAAAACAATTCGGTTTTTAGGAACTGTACGACAAACTGGAGAATTGGACTAGCATAGGACCTATCAATTTGATCGACAGTTTGCGGAATATTGCTGATAGGTTACACGTCGAAGTAAGAGCAAAATCGATGATCGAGACTTTCACGAGAAAATTTTTTTTGTTTAACTCTAGCCCATCTACAATTTGTCGCCAGATTGCTTGACACTCGCTATCAATGAAGAATTGGAACATTTCCATGCGCACTCACTTTTCTATTTACATGAGTTCGAGCTGGTTCGTATAAATCAACCGATCATAAGTACGAAAGAATCTTCCGGTTTCTTGTTCAAGATCTATTGATCAACATTATGCTGACAAATATCAATGACTTATCAACATGATTGGCGCGTACAAATCAATCACTATTCGACCGTATCACGGTCTCGGATGGCTGATCAAGCATACGAACATTTAGGAGCACGTATAAACACCAACAGAAACACCTACACACACCTGTGTTTGTTTAGAATGCTGTCGTATGGACCGAAAAAGTGAAGTATTGCTCGATGTCATTTTTTTAGCAGTAGTCGGGTGATTTCTATTTTGAATCTTTTTGATTTGTGAAAACAACTGTTCGTGCATTTACCACTGCAATCAATCGAATTAGAGTGTTAGGTCAATCCACCCAGTAAGAAATTAACGAGAACGTTTTGACTCACTGGATCATTTTCGTTGCTTTGAATTCAAGTGGATAAGATCTGAAAGCGAAGTTGACACTCCCGGTCACCACTGTTGTTGTCGTGCTTCTTGCTCTTGCTTTGATGATTTCCGTTTTCATCTATGTGTGTCGAAACGACGAACAATGTACTAATGAATCCCTTCATTAGTTCGTGCAATAGATCTCAAAGGGATTAATATTGTTTTCCTACTAGATTATTTTTCCATCAGCGATGGCGAAATCGATCGCAGTGATTTCCATTTTCGCATTTCTAATCCGAGTCGATGCCCAGCCATCGCAACTTGTCGCTGGGCATGTGGTATGTCGCGAGTAAACGGCAGAAAATAAGCTACATATCGAATCATTGTGTTTTTTTCTGTTAGGTTTTCAGACATGGAGAGATAACGCCCACCAGAACGTTCCCTACAGATCCATACAAGCAAGCTGATTGGCCTAATGGGTAGATGTTTTCACTGCAGGAATGTGTCGACATAAGACAAAAATATCTCTCTAGTTTTGGTCAATTGACTAAAATCGGTATTCAACAAGTATATCGTCTTGGTCAACATCTTCGCATGCGCTATGGATCGCTACTTAGTACAGCTTATGTTGTCGATGAGATTCATGTTCGTTCAACCGACATCGATCGAACATTAATGTCGGCTCAATCGAATCTGGCCGGCCTCTACCCAGTACTTAACCCTAATGACAATATTCCCATTCAACCGATTCCTATTCACACTGTGCCTCTCAGGGAAGATTTTGTAGGTGTGTGTGTTCTCTTGTTCCATCAGTTTGTTCAAATATTGTTCTTCTTTAGCTACTCGGTCTAAATGACTGTCCACGATACGATCAACTCCGAGAAAAAGTCATTCAAAGTGATAAAATGAAAAAGTTCAATGCCAAATATGCCGTATGCGTTGCTCTCTATCAATGATATTCTGCACACATTGTCTTTCTTTATTCAACAGTCGTTCTACCAAAAACTCGAAGTATGGACAAATCTCACCAATATTCAAATCCACGAAGTGAAAGGTGTGGCCAGTACGATCTTTCTCGAAGTAAAGAATGACAATCATCCTTCTTTTCAAATTTCATCTTCGTTGTGTGTAGCATCTTTACAACAGAACTCCGGCATGGGCTGATGAAGGTGTACGACAAAATCTTTCGATGATCAACGATTTTATATTTTATTATCTCTATTCGAATACGGACATCCAACGCATTCGAGGAGGTTTGTTTCTAGAAGCAAAAGCATAAGAAATACTTCACATTGATCAATCGTCGTTTAGGCCCATTGATTCAAGAAATTTTGATGAACATGGAAAATCTGAGTAACGGAAAACCGTCGGAAAAAGTGAAAATCTATTCTGCTGTAAGGGATGATCTTCGTCTCGTTTACTGTTGAATATGCTGTTTTTCTGTAGCATGACATTACCATCAGTGCGGTGGTCTCTTTCCTCGGCATCAAGTATCCGCATCGGCCTCAAGTAAATCGATTGAATGTGCAGTTTTGATATTGGAGCCATACGTTTTGTTCTTTCTTTCTAGTATGGATCGGCTCTTTTTATCGATCTGTACAAAAAAGGTAGAATATTGCTTTTGCTTGATACACCGACAGTTGAGCCCCCAGACAATTGAGCCCCCGACAGCCGAGCTCCCGACATAAGGAAGAGATTAGAGAACACAAGAAAATAATTTTATTTGAATACAGTAACAATTACATCAAAAATTGAACAGAGCTCTTGCTGTTTTAAAATACACGTCTCTTGCAATCAAATGAAAAGAAGAAACTAATTGTTGTAATGGTTCATCCAAACGTTCATACTTTGCACGTTTTCTTAGTTTCACTTTCCCAGCTTGCAATTTTTCGTAAGAGCAACCATTACCGGTTTCACTGTTGCTGACACAATAGATCATCAGATGGTTGAAATTTCATCTCGAAAGACGAAAATCCGCTCTGCTACCACGTTTTAGTGATAGTGTCAGAATGCTCGATTTAATGAAACCGGTAATGGTTGCTTGTACTCGAAGAGAGGCGGTAGTGACGACTGGATAATAAGATGAGGTGAATGTAATTGTATATCACATGCTTGATCTGAACTAAAATCACTCTGTTTATAGACCGGAGCGACGAACGAATAAATGAATACAAAAGCTAGATGGATATCATGAAACAAAAGAGAGAGTGATTGCAAAGGCGTAGAGAAGATAATACGAACACATAGAGTGAATAAGCAAGATCTAGGGAGAGATGACGAATACAGGGGGGGGGGGGGCTCAACTGTCGGGTCACCCTTTTGCTTACCATAGGAAAAGATTATCTTTGATTATTGTTAGACGCCACCATGTTCACCGTTCGAGTGGAGTATCTGAATGTGACAGATTCGAATATAAGTTTTCCCTATCAACTAGACGGTTGTCCGTCGATCGATTGTCCTTTGACAAAATTTTCTGCCATCTACACACCTAGTGTCGATGTGGAATGTGCCAAAAAGATGCTGCTGAGTGAGTAATTCGACTTGTCGAACTACAATTTTATCGATTGAATCTAGTCGAACACGGAAAAATGACCTTGGTGGTTGGTCTCATCCTGGTGATATTAATTGCCATCATGTTCACGACGTTCTTGTGCATTCATTGGCAACGAGTGGAAGGAGATATGCCTCTACTTTCCAACGCCAGACCGACATCGTCATCTTGAACTTTTTCTTGGCAATGATATTTATCTTCCTATAGTATTTATTTTACAGATCATTAAAATTGTGCTAGACATGATAGTAATCTTGCGTCTCTTGGTCGTGATCGATAGTTTGTTTCTAGCAGAAATTGCATACATGAAAACATCCAAATTCCTGCACAATTTTGAATCTCATCGATACTCTCTACAGTTCTGTGTGATTTTGCTGATGTAGTTTAATCATTTTCTGTACTTTTAAATGAAACTTTTTCTAGCTCGATTTTCAAAGTCTTATCAAAATACTGACAAGTGAAGCATCAACTTTCAGGGGTACTATCACTTTTTTGGCATCTATCAAACTTTGATTCGGCATAGATGAAAGATATTCAAAATATTAGGGGTGCACCTGAAAATTTCACAAGATAAAGTGATCAGATATTTGAAACGATAGTCAAATTTCTCCATATTCCATAATCGGTTAGCTCTGTATATTCATTCACTAACTAGCTATTCTTTTGCAATTCACGTTCCTTTTCATTTCATTTTTCTTTCGTCATTGTTTGCTTTAATCTTGAGGGGTAAGAGATCGTTTTTCGTCATCAATTTCACAACATATAAAGAAAAAGGAAGCGACCATCACGAAACATCTTCGTCAAATTTGAATGATAGTGTCGTCTTTGTAGGAGAGACTTCAATTCTGTTACTCAGGCCTATTTCATCTTGGTACGTGAAACGATTCGTACCGTTTCTTCTTGTATATTGGAAAAAATGGTGGTCATATGCTTCAATGATCCTATGTGACGTAACCGTTTCATGATTGAGTGATGGTTATGTTAAAGCTCAAGTGCGAACAAACTTTCTGTCACAAAACATTTCTCCACAACCTCGATGACATATGCCTCGTTGCCATCTATTTCTGTTGTCCGTCACCTTCTTTTTCTCTCTGTTCTATCGCGCATATTGCGTACAAGCTATCACGATTGTCATTCTTTTTTTCACCTAGCAAATCGTACTCGCCCTCTAGCCTGTTGTTCTCCTGTCCATACATACCACATTGTTCGCCATCAGTGCCCTTTGGAACTAACAACGAAGATCACCAGAAACTCGATGACCAACTTGATTTATCCACATATCCATCGCTGTCACACTTTCTCTCACTACTTTCAGTTCCACCGAAAACTATTCGCGTACTTTTCTCCTCAATCCTCACATTTGACCAAAAAGACACCTATATCCGAATGGTATAAGGGGCCCCACCTCAGGAATCGTGATTCTTTCTTAAAAAGGTTCAAAAGTAATCTGTCGCTATAGACGTACGCAGTGAAGTATCCTCTTTCAGAATCCGTTATTTCATCCATGAAATACTTTAGGCTTACTAGGACTGCCTCTTCGAGATTCTCATCAATCGTCCTGTTTTTTTAGATTTACAGTGATTTTCTACAGTTCCTCCGTTTTTCATCGAGGACAAAAAAGGCACATAATAAATCACTCATTCTAGCTTCAGTTGAATAGTTTACAGGAGTCTCTTGATTGAATTATCAATATGTTTCTTATTCATGCGTACGACTGCACATCTCTAAAAAAAAACACATTTTTGTACTTTTCTTTCCGCTTTTCTCAAAACATGGTTTTCACGAGGAAAATTGAAACTGCTCCTCGGTGTCTCAATACATCAGGATACTTTCTTGTTTTAAAGCTAGGAGTCAAGTATCCGTATTTACGTGTGGCTGTTGTGAAGTCGATGAATGCCAGATGTAGTAGTATTATGCCTGTAGGCACAGATGACATTTTATTTTTCGAAATTTAAATTACAAAATCATTTTACGGTGAGATGTAATAGACGTCATTGATGATTTACAATGACGTCAATTTTTTCATTGGATTCAAGTTGTACAATATCATGTCCAATATTGATGAGCTCTATATTTATTCCAGATTTCCTCGAGATGATCGTCTCTATTTTGGGATCAATTATATTCGTCGTAGATTTATTACATCCCTCCAATACTTTGACCGATTCTAGACTCGCTGCTAGTCATGTGGTAAGTTGATATCGTTATACATGCGCCTCGCGATGCTAACGAGTTGCTTGTTATTCAGCTTTTCAGACATAATGATCGTGCATCATACGGACCGACCTATCCCACAGATAAATCGAACGCTTCTGATTGACCAAATGGGTATTGTCATTTTCCAGTCTAGTCTCGAAAATTCGCTATTTCCATCTAGATATGGCTAATTGACAGCTGTCAGCATAGCACATCATTATCGTGTCTCGGTCAATACCTGCGCGGTCGTTACGAATCTCTTCTCAATTCGACTTATATTTCCGAAGAGATCAGCATTCACTCGACAAATTCCAATCGAACAATACTTTCAGCACGTTGGAGTCTACGCGATCTGTATCCACTCGTCACTGATGATCTCATTCCCGTAGTGACAGTGCCTACCGATCAAGATACGGTATGTGTTCGTCGGCAACAATCTCTCTAATCAATTATCATCTCGTAGATATCCGGAGTGATTTACTGCCCGTGAATCGATCGTATTATGGACGAAATGGATGCTACTGATGAGCAAGTTCAGCAAATCAATCAGCTATATGCTGTATGCTCCTTCTATGATGCTTGCTGTTTTTATTGAATCTGCATTTTGTTTCTCGCGTCAATATCCGTTTTTTCAACAAGTCGAAAACTGAACGAACGTCACGAACACGTATCTCTTCGACTGAGGCGGTGTGCTCGATACAATTTTTATCCAAGTAAAAATCATTCGTCATTCATTTCAGCTCTTTGACTTCCATCTCATCGTCAGTCTACCCATGGGATAGAACCGGAATGGGCCACGGATGCAGTCCGAGTGCGAGAAAAATTATTCGCACTCACCGATCTATTCGATTCTCTCCGTTATAAACAACTATCAAAACAAACGACCATAATTTTACAAAATTAAAATCTATTTCGCTGTAGGTAGAATATCTTCTGTGCATCCGATGGCTCCGCAAAAAATGTGAAATGAATTGTCGTAATTCTATTGAGCATTTTCCAAACGATACATCGTGCTTTTTTGTTTAGCTTGTTCGCTAAATCTCCAATAGAGTAAGATCAAGAAAGGGACAATTCGAAAGAAACTACAATCAAGAAGAAAAACAAGTTTACCAATTATTGTCCTCAACAACAACCGTCGATTGTTCACAATCATTCGCCGCCCTCCTCCACCGACTTCTAACGTATCCAATTGTAGCAACAACCATTTTATGGTTTTGATCCATTACCATCATCATCATCGTCGTATTTACACACGAATCCGAATTCTGTCTCATCTTCAATGGAACATTTTAAACCATTACCACCGAGGACTTTTTTTCTACTAGGCGCATTTTTTTATGATTGTTTTTGGTAAACTGTCGATGTTGTGCGCATTGGCGACGTGGACACGTCGCTTTTGTAGGCATAGAGGATGCAACGATGAATACTCGGCTAAGAGGGAGAGAAATACCGCTCGATACCATTGTTCTTCTACACTGCGCATAGACTAAATGGAAGGAAAAAAGAAGAGAATGAAAAAATAGAGAGACGACAACGTCCATCACACACACACTAGTATTGTTGACAAAATAACAATGAGAACCCATACGGCAGCAGCAATACAATCTACAATTTTTCCAATGTTTCATTTGATAATCGAATATTCCGAACCATGGGTATAATTATTTTCTCCGATGTTTATCGCACCAGTCCACTTTTCAATTCGTCCAAGTTCATGTATTATGGTAAACCATGAAAGAGAATTGCTTTAGTGTCCGAGTGACATCGTTAAATTTCATCAGCTGCTAGTGATCACTACATAGCCTTGCTCTTCGCTAGGCAACACACATACGATTGCTTCATCTTTTCGCCGACACCAACCAGCCCAATGTTGAAACATTGTCATGGGTGATCCATCGAATTGGTAGGTGCGAGGATTGTTGGCGTGTATTTCGAGTAGAAGTTGGCCATCTGACAACAGGACATCAGATGCTGATCGCCATTGAATATTGTCACTCGCCGGAGTGAAATCATTCCATTCGATGGCGATCGGAGATGATAGACTCACTTGTTCCCATCCAAGGATAGAATAATGATTTGGTTGTCCAGTGCCCAAAACTGATACGTCGAATTCGCCACTTGTTTCCATTTTCTCGATGACCATTCCTAAAAGATGTCTCGAATAGCCATGCTTTCGATAGTCTCCCAAGATAGCTACATTCGCAATGGCACTACATAAATATTCTCGATTGTCATCACGAGATCGAATGTAAGTCGTCGAATATGAACTGTACTCACTAATTTGCCATCTTGCCAAGCACCGAGAGCAGAGGTGCAGAATATACCCGTCTGCGCCCACGCGCGTTATGGGAAGAAATTGATTTTGAGACAGTTTTGGGGAAATGTTGCCGAAACTTCTATACGAAACTTCAGTGATAATCAACGACTCAGCAGAACAGATTGAAGGTATCGATTTCTCGTTCAACGATGCCTATGAGGAAATTCCTGGGGAAAAAATTACTGTATGGGGAAGTTCTTCAAATTTACGGCAGATTCTGCACCTCTGACCGAGAGTGTCACCAGTCTGATATCTTGGCGATGCTTGTGAGTTGAAATAACGTCAAAAGAATAGAACGGAGATAGTGAGTAGAGAGAAAAAAAATGTAAGGGCCGGCGTATAACCGTGTTTCGACTCATCCAAAAAAAAGAATAGATTGCATGGAGAACGAAATGGGAACGGATGTGACTCGACTGGCTGACGAAACATTTATGAACAGAACAATCTATAGAGAAAGAAAGAACAAGTGAAGATAATAGCGACGATAAACGGAACGACCAACCGCAATAGTGAGTATGTCTCAGTGCATTCCGTCATACCATTCTTATCAGAAAATGTTTGTCCTTCAAAACCATAATTCAACCAGCCTGAATCGACACCGCCAATGGAAATAGCGGCCCAGTTTCGTTTTGATGTGCATCGAAAGCTTCGTTGTTATGCGCATCCAATCGAAAGCATCTGTCGAGTTAGCATCACACGGTATCATACAGATTGACAAGTGAATGAGCTTCGGGAAACGCTCAATGAGCAAGCAAAGACCCTGTTGGAAATTCTCTTGAGTCTGTCGGATGGTCAGTGGCAATCCTTTAGACAAATTCAAGCGTTTCAGATTGCCATCGGCGAACAAATTGACGAGCAATTGGACTAAATCAAGGAACGACATATCATTTTTCCACGTTTCCACTTCAACTACTGTCAATTGACGGTTTAGGATATTACGCAGTTGTGCGGAGGCTGTCAGTTCACTCAGCCATGCTGGAGATCCTGACAAAGGAGGCAAGTTCTTTGAAAGTCAAAATATCGATCAGGTTTCGAAACGCGATTTGAAATAAGACTTCGAAGTCACACTTACATGAGAAATGCAGAACTTGCGAAGACGAGGCGCTCGATTGAGCACATGAACAAGTAGAGCTATAGCCCTATCGAAGTATCTAGACGATCAAAACTATTTCGAATCGAATAACTTGTTTCATCTATTTCTTACTGTCGCATGTCAGAATTCTCTTCGTCGCTGAGCAAATAAATTCTTCGAAGATTGGGAAAGCATTCGATAGCGAGTAGTTTGTGTAGCAAAATCGTCGCCTCGTTCGAGGAAGACGAAACACATCCAACTATGTCCAGCTATAAAGAGAAAAATCCACAACAGATCAATGAACTCATCTTCGTATCTCTCAAGTGACGGATCTGGCGATAAGCCCACTATTTGCATAATGAATAGTAACAAAATGACTTTTCTATCATTTGGAAAATTTCAATAAGAAACGCGACCCATTACAGGTTCAACTGTTACATTCATGTGTATGCGTGCTTATAGTTTGATTTCGACTTGCAATTCTCACCCGGCACGGATGTTCTCATCAAATAGCTTTATAGAAGAAAGTTTCAGCGAGAAAGATCTCTTCTTGAATCTATTTTTAAATTCTGAATCAATGAAACATGATTCTCACCATTTCATAGTCATGGAAATTTTTTTTATTATTCACGTGCTTCTGATACGGTGTTGGATACCGAACGTGAATTTCTTGATGGATAAATATGTCGTCTTGCAAATGGTTGACACGAGCGTTGAGCATAGTCACATAGTCTGCAACAGCCAGATCGATCAACGTTTTGTCTCCGGCCGGTACCGTCAATTTTGGACTGATAAGCGTAAAATCAAGTCGAAATACGCAAGATTTTGATGGCTTCATCAAGAGCCACTGATGTAATTTTCGCGCAGGTACGAACTGCCCATCGTTTAAGTGATATGCCTTTTGGTTGCGAATTGTGATTTCTTCGAGTTGTCCATAAGTATAGACGTCGGTAAGGCACTTCAATATCGAACGAAGTATCCCATCAAGTGATGAGAAACGCACCTGACACAATTGTGGAACGCGCTCGGGCAACAATGGTACTATGTTATTGTCGTCGATACTAGATACAAACAGCATTTTCCATTGAAATCTATTATGTTTCTATCATATCTTGTAGCAAAAACAAAATTAGAGATTGATTCAGACCATTTTAGAATGTTTGGCAGAGAGAATAGCAATCTATCAAACAGACATGATCCGATTTTGACTAAAGCATTTTGTCGCAGAAATCGATAAACTTTCATAAGTAAGGTACAAACCTTGAAGATTCAGTAAGCCAGGCAAATCTGACACACAGACGACGTAGACGAGGTACATGGCCATCATTAAGTAGAGTGACAATCAGGAGCCATGAACATCTTTTTATCGTCAATGCTTGAAGATTCTGAGCGATTGGCAACGGTATTCGATGGTAGTTAGGTGCCACTGTTGAATCACGCCAGATGTCATTTTTCAAAATTGACAGTGATTGAAGTTTAGGAAGCCAGGTGACAATCTTGCGCCAATAGTAAGCATCATTTCGATACTCATCTTCTTGATCTTGCCAGCTAGTAAAAGTAGGCCAGTCTGTTGTCCCTACTGTGATTGACACTGTCTGGATCTGAGGGACAAGACAGAAATGTTTGATCAACGATTTAAGTGTGCTCCGAGAGAGATTGACGATCGTAAGAGCACGTAACGTAGTAGCGAAAGTAGAGAAGAGATTATGTTCGGTCGCACGCAAGAGCCAGTCGACGGCGTCGATACATCGATTTTCTGCAAGATAGAGAGACATGATTTGAGAGCGATACTCAGGAAGAATGTGACTGATGTAGTGACGGTAGATATCGATGCTCATGTTATCGTTGTTCGGAAGGCAGAGCGGGATTTGACGAATGATGGAGGAAAAGTGATTGTTGAGATTGTCGAAAGCCAGAATGACGTCATTTGGAGCGAGATACCCAAAGATCTCTCGAAATAATTCCACTGAGAGTTGTTCGAACTCTGTTGGCACAGATGAATCGTGACACATTTCTGACATTTCTACTTAAACAGGAAAGTCGATACATATATATAATCGACCACTGAACATAGAAGACAATCTCCACCCATCGTGATAACGACTAGCCTCTGTCTTTGTCTATTGCCCTTTGTTCAGCTGGCCAACAATCTCGACGGACGTCATCATTCAATCGAACTGGTATCAGGACATTTCTAGGCAATGTTTCAATTTTCGGATAGACACACGATATGAACATACAGTCACCATACCATGTGGTATCTAATGGTGTCGCTTTTTTCCAACTTCAGCTATCAATTTCGTCATCTTTAACCGAAGCTCATTCAACTCAAACATTTTTCCAATACGAGACATCAATTGTACATTGCAAGGTGTTGAAGTTTAGTTGCCTCTAGTGCTGGGCCATCGAATATGTCACTTGTTTGTAAAAGAGGAACATTAGGTTTTGTTCGTGTTGATTTTTTGAAGATTGAATATGACGGTGCGAAATCGAGTACGTTCAGAAATGTACCGTGAAGGTTTGAAGGCGAAGCGAGTGCTTTCGAAAGTGTACGACAAAGCGTACAGAAGAAATAAAGCAAGATCGCGATCCAAGTGGCGAGCAAAGAAGAAAGTTGAGCAACAGCAAGAACAATTGTCCTCGGCGGTGCTCTTAACGTGATCTACCACGAATCGAAACGATTTCAGAAAGAAAGAGGGGCAACGTCGTCGAACTTAAAACCGAAAACGATGAATTGCGTGAAACTATACGAAAATTAACCAAAGAAGTTCGAGGGCTCAGAGCTGCTCGATCGTTGACCCCATCACCAACACGACAGACGCCATCTAAGCTTTTTTCAACAATGCATATGTAATCTTAACGTTTAAAATATTCATCCAGTAAGATTGTATTGTATGTCATTCTGTTAAGATTCTCATCGTTGCCGTCGACAGAATTCGAAAATCTTTCGAATGAATTATTGATAGAGTTGTTTGAATACTTCGATTTGTATTCACTGTATTTCTCTTTTTTCTTCGATCAATTCTCGTATTGATTTACTTATTGGCCAATGTCCTCAAATTCATGTTGATTTCGATCGAATCGCATCAAAACATTTCTTACATTTGTTAGTCGACATCTTCCGTTGCTCGATCGGAATCGAATTCTATCAGTTCGTTCGTCTAACAGCCATCGGACTCACGTACTCATGTGGGACGAAATTATGATTGAGTTATTCACATCGATTCGTTCATTGACACTGTCGAATGTTGACCTGGCCGGTGTCTCATCTCTGTATAGGAAATTATCCATTTCCTCTCTGTGTAATTATCTCGTCTTCATATCAATCTCATCTAGTGGCCATGGCTGCGTCAAAAGTATTACCCATAATTTGTCTGTGTTTCCCAATCTGCGCACATGTCTTTTCTCTCTCGATCGTCGTGATTCAGCACCGGTCATCACGGATTCGATACATTCGAGTATTGAACACCTTCAGATTAAATACAATCACGGTTCAACATACGCTCTGACTACTCGTTTGTTGTGTAATACTCTTCGACTTCGACGATTGAATGTACATTTCAGTAATTCGTC
>CAWUHI010000190.1:0-42224 GCA_963921925.1 Sphagnum tenellum | reverse complement strand
GGATCACAAGTGCAATTAAATTACATAACCTTTGATCAATCCAAAGTTTTTTTCCTTAGTCAAAAGGTTGTGGTTATCATAATAATTCCAGGAAAAAACCTCTTTTTGGATGGTGATTTAAAAGATTATGATATTTGTAGTATAAAATAAAACTAAAATAAATTACTTAGAAAAGTGGAAATGTGTTAATTTGTAGACCAAAACCTGAAGAGCCTTGGAACATGGTTATTTAAAGAAATCATTATGACAATTTGTTAGTTGCAAAGGGAAAGTGAAGTTGGAAAAGCTTTTCCTGTCGTTTTCTCATTTTCTTTTTTTTTCCCTCTTTTCTTGCACACCATTTGAAGAATAATTAATATGCCAAATTGTGGTAGTTGGCATGGTATTAACATTAGTGAACTAGATTTGTGTGGAGATTCTTGACAATTGTTTATACTCTAAAAGTTAAAAGTCCCCTTGTAAATTAAAAAAATCTGAAAAAAAAAACTTCACAATAAGATTTTTTTAGAAAAAAATTGATATGTTATAACAAACATATTGAGTTGCTAGAGGGAAGAAAGTTTGGATATTTGGAGTCTAAACACCTCTAGTCATTCAGTAGGTATGAGGCAATCAAATCTAATAGTGAGTAAGTAAATAAAGGAGTGAGCAAGTAAATTGGATCTATTTTGTTGAATAAGAAAATAAGAAAAAATTGGGTGGGTCTATTGTAAAAGTAACAAAATAACATAAGCAATTGGGATTTGTTGTAGAGTGAGAAAATAATTAAAGAGAATCAATCAAATCTAATGTCAATAGATGAGTTTATAATCAAATGGGTTTTTTTGTGTTGCAATGTAGTTGGGAAACTCATATGTTAATAGTAAGCATGGGAATATATAATGCAATTTGCAATGACAGTAAAAAGTATCTTAAGGCAAAAGAGGAAATATGGAATTTCAAATATTTCACCCTGCAAAAATATCTTCAAAAATATCCTCTAAAAGAAACCAAAATCCTTCAAGATATCATAACGTTATAACTAAATCCAAGTTTGAACACAAGCCAAAATATATCAGCTTTCAAAAATCCTCATATAAAAAATAGACGAGGGCCAAAATCCCTTAAGCTACTATACTTTATACTGAATCTAAACACAATATCCTTGCCTTGGAGCAAGTAAGGCCAACAACAAAGTCTTCTTCCCCAGAAGATCAGCCATGATATGATGAATATGGGGAGCAATACGAGCAAGAAATATGACTAGGGGGAGACAAATTAGAGAGGAAGAAGAAAGGAAACGCCAAGCCGGATCCCAAGGAAAAGAAGAAGATGAAGAAGAAGAAGAAGAGAGGATATGGAGCTGGGGTAAGTGTGAGGTGGTTTGCAGGATAGTAAGAAAATTTTCTAGTAAAAGTTGTTAGGTAAGGACTATGGTTAACTATAGACTTGAACTTCAAACTTTGGATGGGAATTGTGTGCTTGAAAAATCCTTCATATGTGCATCTTTCCTTTTGATGGGTGTTTGTCGTTCCTTCATTTTAAAAGGGAAAAAAAGTACGCACACTAGAACCATGTGCCTAGGACAAAGGTTTGGATATATTAATCCAAGGTTGTATGATTGGCAATTGAAAAAAAAGTGATTTAAATATAAATATACCTTATGATTTATAAATTTTAAATAAACAAATTTAAAAATAAATAAATTTTTATTCTTAAACTTCTACAATGGTAGAGAACTTACTCCTATCCTTGCTACCAACCCCTAGGGTAAGGTGTGAAAAGTTTACAAAAAAGTTATGAGCTAAAATCTCATTGGTTTGTCCAATGATCCTTCACAACAAAGGGGTTTTAAAATTCACCCTTTAAGCTCCCTTGCTATAGAAATATTTTCTATATATCTTTAATCCCCTCCCACCCCTTTCTTCCTTCCCTTTCATTTCTCATCACTTGTGTATATATCACAAAAACCAAGCTCCTTTGGATCACAACTAATTGGACTAAATAACTCTGCTTATGGGATGGTGGACCCAAAACCAATTGGCAAGAACAAAAAAGTGAACATGTGGATTGGACTAATAGGAAACTTTCACAAAAGTCTGTGGTGGGGTTGGACATGCCATCGTTATAAAATTCTAAAAAGGCCATGTATGTAAGAAGATTAAAAATGAAAGTTTTGCCTCTAACCTAAGGGCAAATCATGAAGAGTTCTTTTGGTTGGGTCCCTTTGACATGAAAGATACCTTGTCAAGCTGTTGTCTTGGGCCCCATATTACTTTATCTTAGCCCCTTAGCTGCCTAAGGTCTTTGGGAACACATAATGGAAACAAGTTTATAATTTAAATCCATATTTTTTATATGAGTGTATTTGACATTCAAAAAGATCATTTGTGAAGGCATGGTAATGTAACTTAGTATGTAACTCAATGTAATTATTTAGTTACTTAATGGTAAAAAAGGGTAAGGAATGGTCATGGTGCATGTGCATGCCATTCCTTGTAATTAAATACAATATCACATGGGGTACTTTGGATTAATTAAATATGGAATCTCATGGGAAGCATGTGATTTCGTTTTATTGGGATTAATTAAATATGGAATCTCATGGGAAGCATGTGATTTCGTTTTATTGGGATTAATTAAATATGGAATCTCATGGGAAACATGTGACTTCGTTTTATTGGGATTAATTAAATATGGAATCTCATGGGAAGCATGTGATTTCGTTTTATTAGGATTAATTAAATATGGAATCTCATGGGAAACATGTGATTTCGTTTTATTAGGATTAATTAAATATGGAATCTCATGGGAAACATGTGATTTCGTTTTATTAGGATTAATTAAATGGAGGATAACTTTTGGAAGGTTCTAGACTTGTTTCCTTTGGGGTTAGTGTATAAGGAGGTGTTTTGTGACCTTAAGACGCACCTCCTACCTTTGTAAAGAATGATGGTTTGGAATACCAAGTTGAGGATGATAGTTTTGATTTTTGAAAAGGCTTTTGGTTTTGATTGTTTTGAGTGTGATAGTGTGTAGTTCATGGTTGAAGAATGTTGAGGCTCACCACCTACATGTAGACAAATGTGTTGGCGTTGATTGTTTGTAGAAGGAGAGTGATAAAGCTCTATGTATAGACAAAAGGAGAGTGAGAAAATAGATGTGTAACCCATAACATAGATCTCCATAGCTATGTGACAAAAATACATAGTTTCGGTCCCATACCCGTCCGTGTTTTACATCTTTTTGATTCCGTAACCAAAAAGATGTAAAACACGGACGGGTATGGGACCGAAACTATGTATTTTTGTCACATAGCTATGGAGATCTATGTTATGGGTTACACATCTATTTTCTCACTCTCCTTTTGTCTATACATAGAGCTTTATCACTCTCCTTCTACAAACAATCAACGCCAACACATTTGTCTACGTGTAGGTGGTGAGCCTCAACATTCCTCAACCATGAACTACACACTATCACACTCAAAACAATCAAAACCAAAAGCCTTTCCAAAAATCAAAACTATCATCCTCAACTTGGTATTCCAAACCATCACTCTTTACAAAGGTAGGAGGTGCGTCTTAAGGTCACAAAACACCTCCTTATATACTAACCCCAAAGGAAACAAGTCTAAAACCTTCCAAAAGTTATCCTCCATTTAATTAATCCTAATAAAACGAAATCACATGTTTCCCATGAGATTCCATATTTAATTAATCATAAAACGAAATCACATGTTTCCCATGAGATTCCATATTTAATTAATCCCAATAAAACGAAATCACATGTTTCCCATGAGATTCCATATTTAATTAATCCCAATAAAACGAAATCACATGCTTCCCATGAGATTCCATAATTAATTAATCCCAATAAAACGAAATCACATGCTTCCCATGAGATTCCATATTTAATTAATCCAAAGTACCCCATGTGATATTGTATTTAATTACAAGGAATGGCATGCACATGCACCATGACCATTCCTTACCCCTTTTTACCATTAAGTAACTAAATAATTACATTGAGTTACATACTAAGTTACATCACTCCCAAACTCATTATGGATTCCATCCTCGGAATCACATATCCAAAACTTTCTTCAATTTGTCATGATTAATGCGATCAGGATATGGTGAGCCATCAACATTTTCAAGCTCATAAGACCCATTATCAGCAAACACCTTCTTGATAACAAAAGGTCCAAACCACTTAGGTAACAATTTCTTATAAGCCCTACGATGATGTCAAGCGTCAAACATCATGACAAGGTCACCTTCTTTGAACTCCCTACTCTTCACCTTCTTGTCGAAAGCTTTCTTTTGTTGAGCTTGAGCGACTTCAATGGATTGATAGGCTTTCAACTGCAATTCATCCAACTCGTTAAGTTGTAACAATCCGTGATGTTGGGACTCATCCAAAGGAAGTCTCATTGTTGTGGCAGTGCGTAATGTCATCACTTCCAGCTCAATGGGTAAAAGCGCCTCCATTCCATATGTTAAGCGGAAAGGTGAGTACCATGTGGCAGTTTTGTATGTGGTGTTGTAAACCCACACAACATGGTGAATTTTGAGATCCCAGTCACAAATATTCACATGAACCTCGGCCTCTTTTGCCAACATGGAACACAGAGTCCTATTGGTTCTTTCTAGTAGGCCATTAGTGCTAGGCTTATACGTGGTGGTAAACCTGTGTTTCACTGCAAGGCGTGCTAACAGGTTTTCCACAACCTCACTCAAAAATTGGGGACCATTATCAGAAACAATTTCAAGGGGTGCCCTAAACCGAGTAAAGACTCGTTCATACAGAAATCGTGCTACTTCTTGTTTCATTGAGGACTTCAAGGCACGTACTTCTGCAAACTTTGTGAGGTAGTCAGTGGCAACTATAATGAATCGATGCCCTCTCCTAGTCATTGGCAACAGGCCCATCAAATCAATTCCCCATTTTTCAAAAGGTCCTAAAGGGGGTATGGGATGTAAAGGACCACTCACAGTAGACCTTTGCGCATAGGCTTGACAGACATCACAACTCTTGCAATAATCATGGGCATCCTTGAAGAGGGTGGGCCAATAGTAACCTGCTTGCAAAATCTTTTCTGCAGTGATTCGTCCTGCAAAGTGGCCTCCACAAAACCCATCATGAAACTCATACAAAAGTCGTGAGGTGTCGCGTTTTCCAATGGTTCGTCGTAAAACACCATCCCTTCCCTGAAAGTAGAGTTGACCGCCTATCATCGAATAGCTCCGACTCTTGTGTGCAATTCTTGTTTGTACTGCTTTTGTGGCTCCATCTGGAAACCTCATGCCATCTAAGTATTGAATGATCTCTCGATATTCTTCAGGTGCTTCTTCTGCATTGATGGACATGATTGCAGCATCAGGAAAGTCATCATCCTCTGAAACATCACCCACTCCTTCATATGTTCTTGTAAGGCCATCAACATTGCCATGTCGCTTCCCTGGACGATGGACAATGTCAATGTCAAATTCCTCCATCAAAAGTAGCCATCAAGCGAGTCGACCACTTGGATTGGGCTTGTTGACCAAGTAGGTTAAAGCCTTGTGATCTGTCACAATTTTGGCTTTGTACCCCAACAGGTAATGGCGAAACTTCTTAAGAGAGAAAATAACTGCTAGACCTTCTTGTTCGGTCACAGTATAATTCTTTCCCGCTGAAGTTAATTGTCTGCTAGCAAACTGAATGGGATGGTCATGCCCATTTTCGTCCAATTGTGATAGGGTGCTCCCCAGCGCTTCTCCAGATGCATCACAATATACTAAAAATGGTTTGTCCCAAGATGGAGTCTGAAGGATTGGTGCAACTTGAAGAGCTGACTTCAGCTGTTCAAATGCCCGTCTTGACACCTCGTCCTCCATTGGTGCAGGTGCACCTTCGCGCAAGAATTGTGTTAAAGGACGTTGACGCGCTCCCAAGTCACGGGGGTGAGACCCACTTGAGGGCCTCACAAAGTCAAGTTGCGGAATTGAGACTTGGTAGCACGCTCCCAGCTTCCAACTCTAAAAAGGGGTAGAGGGTCGAGTTGAGAGCCCCGGGATTAGACTAGGAAGAGATCAAGCTTTTAGATCACACGAACCTGCATCATAAACCAACACGGGTTGGTTAGAATCCATTTGCACTCTTTTGGTGTTGGGACAAGCCACGGGGACCCGGACTCACTTGGACTCACCACATCCTTGGCTCGAGAGTATGCCACCACCATACTCCCTATAGTATACTCTGCGCCACGTTGTGGGGACTACACCCAAATGGCACAAATTCCCGGGACTCCCGAAATGGAGTCCCGAAATCGTCCCGAAATCGTTCCAACGGGACTCCTAGAACTTTAAACGGCCATAACTCCCGACTGCGGAGTTGGATCGCGACGAGGTCTAAACCAAAGTTGTAGCCCTCGTCGAGATCTTTCCAACGACGTATCGCACTCCCACTTCGGACTTCGGGAAGGGGTCGATTCCCGACTTTTAGTGGTCGGGAATCAAACTGCCAGTTTGACTCCCGGCCCTTCTTTTGCCCATAACTTGGGCGACAGATATCCAAATGGCCAATGCGAGGCCATTTTCGATATTTACGTTTCAAGACCTTTTCAATGACACCAAGAACACCCCAATGCGAGGTGTTTTGGGTCCTGCTGTCGAGCTCTGAACATTCGGGAGTCCCGGAGGACCCCAAATCTCACTTTTTCCAAGTGTTGGGCTTCACCCCCACACTTGGCCAAAGTAGGGTTGCGACAGACGTGCTTTCGCTGCAAACATGTGTATGAACCTGCGATAATATCCCACCATACCTAAAAAACCTCGAAGGGCTTTCTTCATGGTGGGAAACGGAAGCTTTGAAATCGTATCAAGCTTCTCAGGATCGGTGGCTACCCCATCCTTGGACACAACGTGTCCAACCATCTTCCCTTTTGAAAAACCAATTGTGGTTTTCTCAGGGCTCAAAGTCACTCCCGAAGTATCCAAACGTTGAAAGACTAACTCAAGTTTGGCAAGGTGAGAAGCTCTATCACTATAAACTCCAAAGTCATCAATGAAAACCCGTAGGAAAAGGCCCAAGAATGGGTCAAAGACCTTGTTCATTAAACGTTGAAATGTCCCTGGAGCATTGCACAAACCAAAGGGCATTACTGTGTAACAAAATGTCCCCCAAGGTGTGGTGAATGTGGTCTTCAATTGGTCTTCCGGAGCAATTTTCACCTGGTGGTAACCCCTGTACCCATCTCCAAAAGTGTACATCTCATGCCCTGCTACTTCTTCCAAAATTTCGTCACAAAATGGCAAAGGGTAGCGGTCCTTCTTAGTTACTTTGTTTAAAGCTTTGTAGTTGACACATACCCTTAACTTGCCATTCTTCTTCAATGCTAATACCACAGGAGAAACCCATTCAGTTGTCTCCACATGCCTAATGAACCCTGCCTCCAACAACTTATCAAGCTCTTCCTTCACCATGGCCGTGTATCTTGGGTTCCACCTCCCCTGGTTGACTCTGATTGGTTTGGCATTTGGTAACAATTCAATTTTGTGTTGCTCCATGGTAACCTCCCTCAGGTCCTTGTAGCTGAAAGCAAAAAGATGGATATACTTACGTAGTAAATCCTCATATTGTTTCCTTTCCTCCAGTTGAAGATCTGGTCCCAATTGAATCTTGCTCAGCCTCGCCTCGACCTCTCCTTCTGTTAGCACGCATGGAGTTGATTGGTTATCATCCCCTCGAATCCTTTGATCCGACAAAGCTCCAACCTTGGGGATTGTCTCCAAAACATATAACCCTACTTCCTCTTCACTAGAGTCATCCGTGTAAATCCCTTCAGAGCTAGAGCTTTGGTTTGTTTCTGATTCATCCTCATATTCACTTGTCCTTCCAGAGTTTTTCATAAAACTGACAAATGGAACTTTCTGTCGGTTAGGATGAACTCCGATGGTCATGTAGCCTTCGCCCCAATAGTTCCTTACATGCGACTTTGTTAACCAAGGCCTACCTAATATCATTGGGTAAGCCCCATCTTCCTCTAATACTACATGGAAATCCACAATGGTGGAAACCCTCATCACAATGATTACAACATTGCTAATGACTCCTTCAGGCCTAACAACTCGTTTGTTGGCCATTTTTAAGGTTACTGCGGCAGGTCTATCAATTTTCAGCCCTAAGTACCTCATTGCAGGAATTGTCATCACATTGACTCCTGCCCCCCCATCCACCAACACTCCACGCAACATTGATCCATTACATTGCACATCAATGATCGGATCACATTCGCGCTCAGCTGCTATGGCATTCAAAGGTGTGGGCACCTTTGGGACCTTAGGTGCTGACAGCCCTTTCCTCAATTCCCTTCGAGCTGATGGCACCATCGCCACCAACTGTCCAATGGTGATGTCTGCTTTCTGAGATCCCACATCCTTCACCATTGAAGGACCGGAATCTCTAGAAATTGGAAAGTCTTGGAATCCAAACCTCCGCCTTCGGTTCTTTTTCTTCTCTTTTGGGGCCCTTGCCATCTCCTTGAACCTCTTGATGCTTATGTCGGGATGAGAAGTGCCCTCCATTGGTCGTTTAGCTTGGGCCATGACATCCGTCGCATCCTCAGGGAATTGAAGACTTTTCTCCAAACCCATCAAAGCCTTTTCTCGCCCTTCACATATCGCCTCAATTAAATGCACATGAGCTTTGCCCTTCTCTTCTGCAAAAAACCTTCGAGGGGAAGAACTTGCATTCTCTCTGGTAGACAAGGCTGGCGAGTTTGGACATTCTCTTGAATAATGTCCCATCTCTCGACACCTGTAACATTGAACAGTTGACAGGTCCCTCTCCACGTTTCTACTCTTATTAGTCCTTAGCTGCAGTAGATGGAGGCTTAGCTGGTTCATTTGATTGATCATTTGTTCCATGGCCGACTCCATGCGAGAACTCACTTCCGGATGCTTCCGCACCTCTGGTTCAGTTGCGAATTGAACTGTTTTCACCGTGGTTTGCACAGTTGGTCGTGGAACTTCCTCCATGCTTGCCTCCTTCTTTTCAGCCACCTCCGCTGCTTCATTGAACGTCGCAACTTGTTCGTATCTCACTTGTTGTCGTAATTCTGACAACAGACCAATAGTGAAATGTTCTAATACTACTGCATTGACCCCCGCAAAAAGTGGATCAGTTCCCTCATGACCTTGTGCCCTAAGGCATCCTTGGAGTTTATGTTACAATGCCATTGTCCTATCCTTATACTCTCTTACTAGCTCTAAAGCCCTTTGCTTTAGTTGATTCAGTTCAAGCATTAAGTTTTGGTAGACATTCTTCACAGAAAACTCTTTCACTAGAGCCTTGGTTAGGTCATTCCATGATCCCTTCAACTCTGCTGTCTGTCGTTCAAACCAAAATGATGCCGTACCTTCTAAAAATTCAGGAAGAAAATTAAGCCATTCTGTAGCTGTTCTAAGCCCAGTACCAATACAAGCCCGTTTATATTCCCTTAAAAAGACTTCAGGGTCTTCACCCTTACTTCCCCTAAAAACTGGAATAACCATATTGATTCTTATTTCGTCTCTAAAAGGAAATTCACCAAACTAATTAATTCCTTTAACAACTATAACTTAGCTTTTACAACCTTTCCTCATGAATAAGGAAATTTCTTATGGCTTGAATTGCGTTCACAACAAAATCCTCCCTATCTTCTCGATGTAAATCTCTAAAAGGACCAGACATTTTTAATCCAGCCATTACCCTATTTAAATGCCTGGACTGAAAGACAACATTTACAATATCACGATCATCACGAGTATCAATGACGCCTCCACTCCACATGACATGCAAGTTGTTGGTTCTAGCATAATCTGGAGTCGCGTCCCTCTTCCTAAGCTAGACAAGCAGATGTTGTTCTTGTGTGATTGTCCTTTGGCGTTGTCTCGTAGGTTCTGAGTCGGGTTGAGGCCATGATTCCTCCCGTCGTCTACGTAGTTGTGACACTACCACACTTGGTTCACCTACAGCCCCAAGCTCTTCCAAAGGTCTTTCAACCTGTGATATTGGCCTAACAACTCCCAATGTCAAAGATGGGGTCTGTTGCCTATCTTCGGGAAATTGTGTACCAGGGGAGTTAGAGGCCTCTCCTAACGTTGACATCAATGTCTTATTAAAACAATAATCCTAGAAATAAAACATATATATCTTTATATATTTTTATTTCTTTCAACAATCTACAACATTTTTTATGTAAAAAGTCTAAAGGTTTCAACAAGGTTTAATAACCATGGGTTTATTCGCTATCACTCAATATCCTTTATAAAGTTTTGTTTACATTACTAATATGGCTTAACACGTGCCATCTTCTTTTCCTTTCTTGCCTGCAACTTTTCTTTGTGAATCTTTTCAGACTCCCACAAATCCAGCTCTAGTGCATGCCTAGGATTACAGGTAATATCCAAAAGCAAGCTTGGGGTCAAAAAGAATGACTCGTGCTCATGGTTTCCATGATGTTGCTTCACGCGTTGAATCGTATACTCAACTCGACCTAGCTTGCCTCCCGTAATCTCCATTGCTAGAAGTTGAACCTCCTCCACCCAAGTGGCCACTTCTGTCCATGATTCGGGGATAAACAAGTTGCCTTGCATTTCTCAACACAAACAATTTACTCTCCTATTTTCCTTCCTTCCTCCCACCAAATTTTCCACGACACAATTGATTTCCTACAACACAATTAATTTTCCACGACACAATTAAGGGTCTCCACACAATTTCACAACGCAATTAAATTGCACAAGACAATTAAATTACAGAACACACTTTCACAACGCAATTAAATTGCACAAGACAATTAAATTGTACAACCCAATTAACATAGACTCGGGTCCCCGTTACGGAACCAAAAAGATGTAAAACACGGACGGGTATGGGACCGAAACTATGTATTTTTGTCACATAGCTATGGAGATCTATGTTATGGGTTACACATCTATTTTCTCACTCTCCTTTTGTCTATACATAGAGCTTTATCACTCTCCTTCTACAAACAATCAACGCCAACACATTTGTCTACGTGTAGGTGGTGAGCCTCAACATTCCTCAACCATGAACTACACACTATCACACTCAAAACCATCAAAACCAAAAGCCTTTCCAAAAATCAAAACTATCATCCTCAACTTGGTATTCCAAACCATCATTCTTTACAAAGGTAGGAGGTGCGTCTTAAGGTCACAAAACACCTCCTTATATACTAACCCCAAAGGAAACAAGTCTAGAACCTTCCAAAAGTTATCCTCCATTTAATTAATCCTAATAAAACGAAATCACATGTTTCCCATGAGATTCCATATTTAATTAATCCGAATAAAACGAAATCACATGCTTCCCATGAGATTCCATATTTAATTAATCCGAATAAAACGAAATCACATGCTTCCCATGAGATTCCATATTTAATTAATCCGAATAAAACGAAATCACATGTTTCCCATGAGATTCCATATTTAATTAATCCGAATAAAACGAAATCACATGCTTCCCATGAGATTCCATATTTAATTAATCCGAATAAAACGAAATCACATGCTTCCCATGAGATTCCATATTTAATTAATCCAAAGTACCCCATGTGATATTGTATTTAATTACAAGGAATGGCATGCACATGCACCATGACCATTCCTTACCCCTTTTTACCATTAAGTAACTAAATAATTACATTGAGTTACATACAAAGTTACAGTAACATTATGTTTTCATGGTTTGGTCCATTCGATTTTGTCATAGAGCCCAAACCACCTTGTCCTAGTCATCAAAAGGTCTAAAATCATTTTTCATAAACAATAGGCTACTTTTCCTCCCCAAGCAAGTTAAGGGGGCCTCAAGGCACCCATTTTGGACCTAGTCAACCATGGGTCTATTATTGTCATGGCCCCATGGCATCTTGTTTTGGCCCCAATGCACTTTTCAATGGTGTGGAACTTGTACTAGATGGAATGCACCTAGGAAGGCCCATTGCACCCAAAACAACAATAGGTCTACAACCATGATTTTGCCATTATAAAGACAAAGCATGGATGTGGGTTTGGAGAGTACTCAAGAGTAGTAAATGAGGTTTGTCCAAATCATATATTGGAATGAATAAAAATAAAATGTCAATATTAAATCGCATTAAATAATAACCATAATTTATACACTCATAATACACCAAACAAATTTGTAACGTGTTGTTACTTATATGCAAATGATGGTTTCAAAAAACAACCTTTCTATTATGTCCACCTCAAAATAATTATTCTTCCCCAACATAAGAACAAATCTACTAGATATACCTCCCATGGTTTTCTTTGTCAATTTTTGTCAAGTACTTAAACTAGCATCCACAAGAAAAACGAGCCAAATTTGGCTAGAGGTCAGTGAACAAAGTAAAAAATAATTTGAATCCCACTTTCAAATAACATAGGGACTAGGACAAATGGCCTGGGGGCCATGATAAGGTGCCTTAGGGCCATGATAAAAATAAACCCTTGGTTGCTTAAGCCCAAGAATGGGTGCCTTGAAGCCCCCCTAGCTTGCTTGGGGCCTAGGATAAGCAACCTACCACCTATGAAAAATGATTTTAGACCTTTTAACGGTTATGACAAGGTGGTTTGGGCTCTAGGACACCTCACAACATGGGCCCATGACAAAATGGAGTGGACCCTATGTTATTTAGGGGTTAGGAAAGTGGCCCAAGGTTTAAGATGCGTTCCCAAGCTCCTGGATAGACTCAAATGTGAGTTTGAAGTGAAAACATCGGAAAAGTAAAGAGTTAGGGCACGCGCATTGGCTCGCAACACTTTGGGGGTAGAGGGGCGTGCTAGAGTTTCGGGATGGGGCTAAGAAGAATGACAAGTAATTAGTCACTCACACAGACCTACACAAAACCAAACAACAAGTTGGTTAATGCATAGTTGGAGCATTTTTGGTGTTAGGACGAGCCACGAACAAATTTGGACTCACAAGATTCACCATGAACTAAACTTGGAGGAAGCCACCACCTTCCCCTTTATTATATACTCTATGCCTAGCCATGAGACTAGCACCTTAAATGTCATTTTGTCTCAAGACTCCCAAGTGGAAGTCCCGAAATTCCCACAATTGGGACTTTTGCAACTTTGGGGGCCCATAATTTTGCGTGCAGACCTTCAATTGAGATAAAATCTAAAGCAAAGTTGTATATTTTGTCGAGAGCTTTCAAAGGATATGTCACACGACACTTACACGCAAGGAAATTGGGTCGATTCTTGACTCTTAATGGTCGAAAGTCAAATTGTGAATTTGATTCCTACCCTTCTTTTAGCCATAACTTGTGTTTGAAGTGTTTAAATGGGTCATGAAACCCAATTTAGACATCTACATTCTAAGATCTTTCCATTGATATAAGGCACTCCGCAATCCATTGAGTTTTGGCCCATGTAATTGTTTTCAGAGGTTTTGGAAGTCCACCAATACTCGAACTCCCAAAGTGGAAGCTCCCTTGGGAGTGTGAGGGTTTATTCCCTCGCACTTTGCTACATTCCCAGGAACATGCAACATCATTCCTAGGCTTTCTCATGGCCTGCAACCTTGCAAGCCCTTGCTTTGGTCGCGAGCCCAAGGTTAAGGTTACGACATATGTTTTTTTGGTTTTTTTTCCTATGTGGGATAGGCAATCATATCATGGGTTCCACTTTTGGTTCCACCAATGAAATTGTTGGTAATGTGAGTCAAGGGTGAGGAACACTCTTATGATGTGAATCAATTGTGGAAATCGTTCTAAAACAATCTTTGGTATAAGCCATTAACAAATAATGGAACAAAAGGAAAAAAGATAATGTTAATGAAAAGGGAAGGATGAAACACATCCACAAGAAGTACAAGGTAAATAAAAACATGAGCACACATGTAACTAAAAAATGTAACAATCAAGACACCATCAACACATAACAAGGTGTGGGGGCACACAATGGCCCTACCATGTGCAAACATATATTCTTAATAATTTTTAAAAAGATAAAAAAACAAAAATGAAAAAAAAAAAACAAAGCCATGGATCTTTTTAAATGTTGCATGTTTTTGTTTTGGAAACAAAATTGAGATACATGGTCTTGTAGTTTAAATTTGAAATATATAAGTTTTATAATCTGTCTAATAAGTTTCTATGTTTCTCGATTGACATGTGTCAAAATAAAATTATTTCATATATATTGTGATCTAATTGTGATTTATAAATTGTTGTGCATTCCAAATAAGTTGAAATATACTTATGTTGATGCATATAATTTTGTTATTGTTTTGATGCTATAATGTTTTCTAACATGTTTTTATTAAAAACATTTATGAATATTGTTGGACAATAATGTGCAACTTTTTTTAATTTGCAAAAAATTATTTTCTTACCTTTGTTCAAAAAAGCACCACTTGATTTAAGTGTTGTTGATTAAAATAAATTTGTATTATTTTTGCATGGCATCATCTCACTTCTTTGCATTTTCATTTGTCAAAGTTTCTTCCATACTTTGGGACTTTTCTGAAAAGCCTATAGAAGCACACACCACCTATTTGGTCACAATCCAACAATTATGAAACCACTCCTTGGATTGTCTTTGAAGCCTTTTTCTTCATGCATCTTGTTGAATGTGATTGGAAGAATAATTTTTAAAAAATAACTATTTGATTTGAAATTAATATCCACACCTTCTATTGGACTTTCATCTATGGTTCACCAATGTCAATTTCAAGTGGTTGACCTTCAATTATCTCATTCATAAGTTCATTCAAACTCTTTCTACCTCTTTTGAACAAGCTTTATCATCAACATTTTCTACTTGATTCATTCTTACAAGGAACACAACATCTTGATTCTTGATGATGTTTTGCACTTGACACACATCAAGCAAATATGGTTTGTTTACTTCAAAATAACCTAGAAACATACAAAGGATTAGATTGTATTTGATTCCTTTTCTTATTTGGAATATGTGCATAAGCTTTGCAACCAAAATCTTTCAAATGAGATGCATCGTGCCTCCTATTGGTCCACACTTCTTGTGGTAGTGTTGAATTGAGGGCTTTGGTGGGACATCAATTTTTAATGTATGTTGCATGTTCATTGTTTCCATCCAAAAGTCAAGTTCAAGTCCTTGTGCATGAATCATACACTCAGCATATGTTCCATAATTGTTTTATTGGCTTATTCTATAACACCATTTTATTGAGAAGAATATTGAACATTTGTTTGTTGTTGGATTCCACATTCAATGAAGCAAGAGTCAAACTTCTTGTAAACAAATTTTCCTCCATTGTTCAATTGCAAGTTCTTGATCTTCCTCCCCATTTCATTTTTCACCAATGCCTTGTATTGTTTGAACTTGTTAAAGACTTCTCCTTTGGCTTTCAAAATGTACACATTTGTAGATGAAAGTTATGAAATATCTCATTTCATCATGCATGATGTTGTCTTCATTAGCTCTCACACATTGTGTGCACAATCTCTAAAAGTTTTGAAATTCATTGTTCCGAAAAGATGTTACTTGATTTTTTTTGCCAATGCACTATTTGCACACATCTTGAGAAAATGTTATTTGATTTTTTTGCCAATGCACTATTTACACGTCTTGAGATCTTTCTCTTCAACAGTTATCTTGTTTTGTGCATTTACAATATTATCCAGTGTTTTTCACATAAGAATTTTTTATGTTGTTAAATTTTTCATTTTTATATGATTAAAACAAATTATACTTACGAACTTTGATTTTGCATGTCAAAAAACTTCAAGTTCAATAGACATTTACGTTGAAACAATGAAAGCAACTTGGTAAGTGTACATTTACAAGTGAGGAATCATTGAATTCCACAGCCCAACACCTTGTGGGTTGTCTGTAGGTCATAGGTTGCTTGCAGCTCATCTAACACTTGTCTGTTATCACAGCAATTGTTCCCAAGACCTCATTCACAACTCATCTAAAGCAACCATGAGCTCCTCTAACACTTGCTCGAGCACCATTCACAACTTGTCTAACAATAAGCAACTACAAGCTCCTCTAGCAACTGCCCTGCAGCACCTGCCCCAACAACTGCTCATCACTACTGTTGCCACTTCCAGCACCTTGCTCATGACACCTCAACAACCTTAGACTTCTGGAAATTTGACAAAAGTTCAAGACTCAAATGTTTGTATAATGATTTTTCTTCAATTTTGGGTAGATTATGATACCTTTTTACTCCTCTTTCGAGCTCAGTACCGATATCTGAAGCTTGCAGGCCAAGGAAAGAGGAGCTGCTTGTGTTGGTGCTTCTTCTGTGATGATCAAGTCCAACTTCACGAGGTCGGAGTTTGTCGTATTCAGCAGCGATCACTCGAAATCTCCTACTCTTTCTCCATTGCTGTGCATAAAGTGTCGCGAAGAAATCGTGGCTGGCGTACACCAGCGCAAGCTCAGTTGTGGCTTGTAATGTCCAATTTCATCAAGCTCCCACAACATGCGGTGGTCTCCTGTTGCAAGGAGAGGAAGAGTAGCTCCAGCTATGGCGAGCCGCGCAAGTGTAATGGCCAAGAGATCATTCGTCGCATGGAATTGCTTCTTGAAAACCAGATGTGTTTAGAGGAGCAGTATTCTCAGTCACAACGAAGAAGAAACTGAAGAAGAAGGAAATGGCGATGGCGTTTTGCATGATGGAAAGCAACAGCTGGTGCAGGTACTCGAAGCGCAGGAAGCGGAGGAAGATGCTCTTGCAGAAACACAGCGGCGGCATGGAAGCTAGCTATGGTTCAAGAGCAAGGCACTAGAATGGAATCAAGAGCGAGGTTACTGGTGGCTGGACTTCAAGGGATTACAACTTCCAGCTAATCTCAAGCTCGAATTCAAGTTCCTTAGAGGAGGATGGCGCGAGTCCTGCTGAGCGTCCGGATGAACAGAGAATGTTGTCACCTCACCTAGGTTATTTCTATAGGTTATTTCTATAGGCTAGGTGTTGAAGAATTGAATTACACCATATGTACCAATTTTTGATGGGAAATAAATTAGAATTTTTCCACTTCTGTTACATGGGAATGTAGTGTCATTTACAATATTATTTGCTAGTGAAAATGGGTGGGATATTTTGTGTTATTCCGGCATCATTTACTTGCAAATCAACATCACAAATGTTTTTATTTTATGATATGTGGAATTAACTTTTTCTACCCCATCCAAATATAAATGGGAAAGGATAGGGGACTGTGCCATTAATCCCTAATGGTCTGCATTCCCTGATTAGTGTGAATGAGATGGTAATCTAATGGGGAATTCTTTTTCCTTTCACCTGTGAGACCTCCCCATAGGGCCCTTGTGAGTTGCGTTGCGTAACGGCGGGTTGCTGGCACTCACCGATGCTTCAGCTCCATTGAGTAATGCCGACATGCAGAGAACTCCTGCCACAGCTAGAAGCGCCATCTTCTGCCAAGCCATGACGATCTGATCAACACTGAAATTGAGCTCACGAGTAAATGAGAGACCCACAGTAGCTTGCGATTGTCACTAGACTCAGTGGAATGTTCTCACAACGATGATGGTTGTGAAAGAAAGTTGCAGGACTAGAGTTGTGAATGCTTGAGATGATTGTTACACCCAGTAATCCTATCTTTTATATACCAGAACTCAATCACCGCTTACCCCCTGGACTAGGTACTGTCAGCCTAAACTGCACAAGGGCAGGTACCGAGTGGAAGACTGTATGCGGTTCGGACTTGGCCTCAACTCAATTTTTGTCTTGCCTGAAAGCTACGACGCATTGCTGATTTAATGTCTGTAAATGGGTGCTGTAGGCAGGTCCTCTGTAGGTTTTAGCTATTAGCCGAGGCAACTAGTCCCCGTTAGGACTACCCGTGACAGTCCTTTAAAAATCCTCGTCATGCCAATCAACGGTCCAAAAAACAGACGACTGTAATGTCAGAGAGGCGTGCTCCTCGTTTTCAAATGCCTTGTCTGCAAATCACAGTACCTATGTCGTCGTATTTCTGAAGTGCGGTGTCCTCATCAGCACACTGTTTGCTGGTACCCTAGATTTTTCTTGGAGGCCACACGGTTTTCTTAAAAGGGACTATGCCGTCACAGATATTCCAAATTCTCCAAATTACGACAGAAAACTGGGTTTCTATGGAGGGTGTCGCCAGATTCATGCTTACTGGCTACACATTTACAAGTTTTGTGAAAAACAGTCGTCAGTTAAGTTGAAATGTGGCTATGGATGCTCGCCACTCTGGCTCCATCAAGGAATTGAGGAAAAATAAAAGAAAACTGTTGTGAAGCAGTGCTCGTTCTTTTTCTGACCCGGATTTCTACTGTTTTGATACTCTGGCTATCAATACGAAGGGAAAAAGATAGTGGTTTTCATGTAAATTAGCCCGAAAGGCGACTGGAAATTGTGTTTTTTGGGGAAGCGTGTCATCACATTTATGTCTACTGGCTGCAGTTTTAAGAGTTACATCAAATAATGGTGTCAACCTGTGGAATTTTGTGTGAAGTTGCTTAGGATGCTCGCCACCTTGACACCATCAGCACATCAAAAAACAAAAACACTGATGAACCTATATTGCACAGACCACACAGACCTCGTTTCAAAAAATACAAAAGTTTTTAAAAATTATTTTCATTACAAAACATATTAGAAAAACTAGAATCTTTTTGAAAAAGAAAATAGAAACAAAATAAATAAGTAAATAAATTCATAATTTAAAAAAATGAAGATATACAAAACAAGAATAGAAAAAATTAAAAGCATGGAACAAACATAAACAAAAAAAAGTAAAAACACAAAAACTATAAAGAAGGAATGGAAACAAATGAAACAAGCAAAGGGAAATACAGTAAAAAAATTAATTTTTTCTTTTTACAGAAATGAAGAAACCAAATCAAGAGTAAAAAATAAGAAAAAATAAAACTTATAATAATGAAGAAAAACCCTGCTTGAAAAGGAATGAGGTGTTTTTTCTTTCTCCAAACTTCAAACTTGCATCCAAATAAACAAAAATATAAAAGTGAAAAAGAAACACTTTATTTTTATTATACAAAATAATAATAAAAACAGAAAACACATTAAAACTAGAAATTACAAAAAAAAATTCTAGAAAAAACTAAAACATGAACCAAGTTTAAAAAAACCGGGGGACTTCACAGTGCCTGAAGGTCACTCTCTGTCCAGTCATCCTCCTTGGGTTGTATGTTGGGGGGCCTTTAGCGGGTATGTGTAATTTGGGGGAGGGATGATATATCATAGGCTGTGATTGGGTTCAGCAAGTAACTATCGAATAATCAATATATTTATTTTTAAAGATTTAGTTTTCACACATGTTCATGAGTTTATTTTTTTATTTTTTAATATTGCAAGTATGACAAGGTTTGTTGAAATTTTCAGAAAATTATTTGAACTTAGACTTGCAAATTACACCTTTTTTCAAAAATAAACATTTTGAATTATGTTGTTTTGTTATGTATAGAGTTCATAATATTGTTAATAGAAGAGAAAGTGATGTCATATGTCACAGTGTCCAAAGGTCAAGGGTACCCACTAGTGGGTACCCGTGACCTTCGGACACTGTGACATACCCACATTTAAGAAATAGAAAATAAGGTATGGCTAAACATTTATAAATTTTTTGAAATAAATCCAACTGGGGTTTTCTTACTTCAAAATGAACTCTGACCTAAGTTGGAGTTTAGCATTCAAACCAAAATCAAAATCCCCAAAGGGATTAAAGTTTCTGAGGTTGGAACCAAATCAAGGTTGTTGTACCTAGACAGGTGTCTAGTGAGGTGATTCCTTGTATATTTTAGGAAGCACTTGAAGCAAAAATATAATTGGTATTTTGCTATGAAATAATGACATATTTAAAGCATATTTTAGATTTATTTTGATTCTATTTTCAAAATGAATTATTGACATCCTAATTATATTTAATGAATTATTATTATTATTTTCAATAAATTGTACCCTATTTTTTTTTCACATTTTTCGTAATAAAGTGAAAGTGACCTTCTTAGAACCTAGTGAAAGGCAAAAGAATATTCATGGGCTCCCTAAAGAAAGTTAGAATTTATGCAAAACCATGTTTAGGTGTAAACACTTTAAAGTTGTTCTATGGACCTCTTACTAAACTAACCTTTGACTCTAGATTATGGCGCTGAGATGCCAAGTGGAAATGATGGGGTACAACACAAAACTAAATAAACAATTGTTAAATCCAAAGAAGACCCTTATTTGTGACACTCCTAAAAAAGGGTAGCAAATCGCTATCATTGAGCTTCCCATTACAGTGAAAGGATGTGTGAATGAAACAAAGAACTGAAAAAGATTCTAAATTCATTTGGTCCATGTGGCATCAAGTCTTCTATTAATTTTGAGAAAAAAATTTAAGTCACTAAATTTTTATAGTACGTTATGGTAGAAATGTAAAAACCCAAGAATATGGAAGGATCCTTCTTTATATTTATTTTCATATTGAATTTAATCCTAAATTTTAGCTTTCTATGATTGCCACTTTTGTTACATGATGAAATCCAAAAGAGAAAAGCTGGGTACCATTATTCCATGGGAAATAAGGTAAGAGTCCATTGCAATTGTAACATTAAAAAAAGGAAAGGAGAATTTTTCAATGAAAATGAAAATGAATAAAAATAACATTGAATTTTTCTGTACATTAAAGACTGTTGGAAACACATTTCAACCAAAACAAAACAAAATTCAAATACCGAAACAATATATCAACTTCCTTAACATTTTGTGTAAATTAAGTTATTATCAATGATTTGTTTTGCAAATTTTGTTGACTTGAAAAATCAAATTTTTCATAAAAAGAACGTGTAAAATTAGCCAAAATTTGAGGATTTTTTGGGGGTAAGAAGCCATGTTTCTATAATAGGTTTGTTAGAAAATAAAAACCTGAGAATGTAAAAAGATTCTTTTAAATACATTTACTTTGGTTCTTGGTTTATTTCTAAATTGTAAAATGTTTTTTTTGGATGATTTGCACTTTTGTTACATGATAATATTGAAGAAGAAACCATTGGTCATTAAAGAAATCCACAAAGTAAGCTTACCTATAGGCCCTCCTTTCACCCCCAACCCAATACCTCGACTTCAAATATTGTTATCTGCAAAGTGAGGTAATTTTATTGGCATTGCCTACCAATGCAAGGATGTTGTGTTTAGATTCATTATAGAGTATAGTAGCTTAATGGATTTTGGCCCCAAAGGAAAAATAGGTCTATTTTTATATGAGGATTTTCGAAAGATGATATTTTGGCTTGTGTTGAAACTTGCAGACCTTCTACCACTAAAAATCTAAACCCACTAAAACGTCACTAACTACACTAAGTGGTGACCCGAGGTTGTCACCACTAGAGGATGAAAAAAATAGTTAACTAAGAGGTTGTCACAACCCGAGGATGAAAAAAAATAGTTAACTTAGAGGTTGTCACAACTTGAGGATGAAAAAAAAAAGTTAACTTGGAGGTTGTCACAATCCGAAAATGAAAAAAAATAGTTAACTTAGAGGTTGTCACAACCCAAAGATGAAAAAAATTAGTTAACTTAGAGGTTGTCACAACCCGAAGATGAAAAAAAATAGTTAACTTAAGAGGTTGTCACAACCCGAATATGAAAAAAAAAAGTTAAAAGTAGTTAACTTTGTAGTGGTAGAAGGTCTGCAAGTTTAAAAAAACCGGGGGACTTCACAGTGTGTCACTGTTCGTCTGGTCGTCCTCCTTGGGTTGTATGTTGGGGGGGGGGGTTTAGTGGGTATGTGTAATTTGGGGGAGGGATGATATATTGGGTTCAACAAGTAACTATCGAATAATCAATATATTTATTTTTAAGGATTGAGTTTTCATGAGTTTATTTTTTAATTTTTTTATATTGCAAGTATGACAAGGTAAAAGTTGTAACAAAAAAAAAACAAAACAAAACAAAATTTTTTTAAGGGAAAAAGCTAGAAAATAAAATAAAATAGAAAAACACTTTAACAATTACAATTTTTTAAAGACTTAAATTTTTAAAAGATGAAAACATATAAAATAAATATATTTAAACATGAAACAAAAAAGTTAAATACGGTAAAATAATTTTAAAAGAAAATTTAAAAAGATGACAAAAAATAAAAAACAAAATAGACAGCAAAAGAAAGAGAAAAAAACCATATTTGAAAAAAAAATGAGGTTTGTCTTCTTTTTCCAAACTTCAAACCTGTATCTAATCAAACAAAAATACAAAATTTTTTAAAAATTATTTTCATTACAAAACATATTAGGAAAAAAGTAGATTTTTTTTGAAAAATAAAATAGAAAATAAATAAATAAATACATATAAAAAAATTAAGATAGACAAAGTAAAAATAGAAAAAATTAAAGCATGAAACAAACATAAACAAAAAAAAGTAAAAACTATAAAACTGTAAAAAAGGAATGGAAACAAATGAAACAATGAAAGGGAAATACAGTAAAATAATTTTAAAAGAAAAAAATTACAAAAATGAAAAAACCAAATCAAGAGTAAAAAAAATAAATAAATAAAACTTATAATAATGAAGAAAAACCATGCTTGAAAAAAAATGAGGTGTGTCTTCTTTCTCCAAACTTCAAACTTGCATCCAAATAAACAAAATATAAAAGTGAAAAAGAAACACTTTATTTTTATTATACAAAATAATAATATTAACAAAAAACACATATAAATAAATAAATAAATAAATAAAAAGTTTCTAGAAAAAACTAAAACATGAACCAAGTTTACAAACCTTCTACCACTACAAAGTTAACTACTTTGTCACCATTAGAGGATGAAAAAAAATAGTTAACTTAGAAGTTGTCACAACATGAGGATGAAAAAAAATAGTTAACTTAGAAGTTGTCACAACTCGAGGATGAAAAAAAATAGTTAACTTAGAGGTTGTCACAACCTGAGTATGAAAAAAAATAGTTAACTTAGAGGTGTCACAACCCGAGGATGAAAAAAAATAGTTAATTTAGAGGTTGTCACAACCCGAGAATGAAAAAAAGTAGTTAACTTAGAGGTTGTCACAACCCGAATATGAAAAAAAATAGTTAAAGTAGTTAACTTTGTAGTGGTAGAAGGTCTGGAAACTTGAGAAAAGTGAAAAATGGATAGTCCATTCTCCACACCAAACACAACTTCAAAACGCCCCCACCCCCAAAAGAAGAAAAGGCGGCTCCTATACTCCATGGTGCAACTTTTCATTGGTTGCATGAATTCTATTCTTAAAATTGGCTGCCACTATTTTTGGCCTCGACTAATAGCCCTGCATAAGAACACACTAACTATTGAGTTAAAAATTAAAACACAATGTTGTGGGCTTACCCGAAACCTCCGTTGGGTTCTTATTTTGGTAAACCCTGTAACTTGAGGGGCTTTACTGACAGGTCTTTCTAATACTGGCACGATTTTCCCCAGTGGCTTGGTGTGCCTTGCTTGCAAGGCTTTTGGATTCTCACCCTCGTCTAGCTTGGGCTGGACTTATCCCCCAGTTGTGGACTTGTGGGACTTGTTCGAATAAAAACTGTCTGCTATTTTGTTACTTCGCAGAGGACTTTACCGGAATTGCTCCACCTCATGTGGGCCCTTGTTCGTGTAAAGCCCACAGCATCAGGATTTACTGACCAGGTCTTTCTAATATTGGCAAGACTTACCCCCTCTCGTCTTTGCCTGCCTTATTTCAAGGCTTTTGGATTCTCACTCTCAAATCTACCTTGGGCTCATGGGGCTATCCCCCAGATGTAGACTTTTGGGACTTGTTGGCAAAAATTTCCCCCCTTATCTTTGCCTGCCTTATTTCAAGGCTTTTGGATTCTCACACTCATATCTGCCTTGGGCTTGTAACTCCATGTGTAACTCAAAGTAAATACAAAATTAACTAGGTAATTATTTAAAGGGATAAGTGATAAAATTCCTTAAAGTGAATTTGGTCATTGACTTTCACATAGGAAAAAGTTATGTGCACATGTGATTAATTATCTTGTGATTATTTTATGTGGGATCACATGGGTAATTATCTTTTAATGTGGAATCACATGGGTATACATGTGATTACTTATCTTGTGGTTATTTTAATGTGGAATCACATGGGTAGACATGTGATTACTTATCTTGTGATGTGGAATCACATGGGTAGACATGTGATTACTTATCTTGTGATGTGGAATCACATGGGTAGACATGTGATTACTTATCTTGTGGTTATTTTAATGTGGAATCACATGGGTAGACATGTGATTAATTATCTTGTGATTATTTTATGGGATAGGTAATTTCTTGAGTAGTTTCCTTTAAGTTAGTATATAAAGAAGTGTTTTGTGACCTTAAGACACACCTCCTCCCTTTGTAAAGAATTAGGACTTGAATACAAGGTTTTGATGGAAGTTTTGGTTTTGATTGTTTTGAGTGTGATAGTGTGTAGTTCTTGGTTGAGGGATGTTGAAGCTCACCACCAACGCATAGACTCATGTTTTGGGTGTTAATTGTGTGAGGTTATGGTAGGAGGATGTAAGGCTAACTACCTTTGTGTATAGACAAATGTGTTGGAGTTGATTGTGTGTAGAAGGATAGTGATGAGGCTCTATGTATAGACAAAAGGAGAATGAGAGAATAGATGTGCAACCTATAACATAGATCTCCATAGCTATGTAACAAAATTACATAGTTTCGGTCTCATACCCGTTCGTGTTTTACATCTTTTTTGGTTCCGTTGCCGGGACCCGAGTCTATGTTAATTGGGTTGTGCAATTTAATTGTCTTGTGCAATTTAATTGCGTTGTGAAAGTGTGTTCTGCAATTTAATTGTCTTGTGCAATTTAATTGCGTTGTGAAAGTGTGTTCTGCAATTTAATTGTCTTGTGCAATTTAATTGCGTTGTGAAATTGTGTGGAGACCCTTAATTGTGTCGTAGGAAATCAATTGTGTCGTGAAAAATTTGGTGGGAAGAAGGAGAGAAAAGGGAAAAACAAATTGTTGTCTTCTTTTGCAACGAGGAATGCAAGGCACTTTGTTTATCCCCGAATCATGGATGGAAGTGCTCACATGGGTGGAAGAGGTTCAACTTGTGGCAATGGAGATTACGAAAGGCAAGCCATGTCGAGTTGGATGCACGATTCAACGCGTGAAGCAACACTATGAAGACCATAAACATGAGTCCTTTTGTTTGACCCTAAGCTTGCTTTTGGATTTGACTTGTAATCCTAGATATGAATTAGAATTGGATTTGTGGGAATCTGAAAAGATTCGTAGAGAAAAGTTGCAGGCAAGAAAGGGAAAGAGGATGGCACGTGTTAAGCCATATGAGAAAATGTAAACAAAAGTTTATAAAAGATAGGGAGTGTTCTTAAGTAAGCCCATGGTTGTTAAACCTTGTTGAAACCTTTAGACTTTTTGTATAAAGAAAATGTTATAGGTTGTTGAAAGAAATAAAAATATATGTTTTATTTCTAAGAATCCTGTTTTATTAAAGACACTAATGTCAACGTTGGGAGAGGCTTCTGACTCCCCTGGTACACAGTTTCCCGAAGATAGGCAACAAACCCCATCTTTGACATTAGGAGTTGTTAGGCCAAGATCACTTATAGAAAGACCTTTGGAAGAGCCTAGAATTGTAGGTGAACCAAGTGTGGTAGTGTCACAACTACGTAGACGACGAGACGAATCTGGACCTCAACCCGATTCAGAACCTGCAAGGCAACGCCAAAGGACGATCACACAAGAACAACATCTGCTTGTCTGGCTTAGGAAGAGGAATGCGACTCCAGATTATGCTAGAACCAACAACCTGCATGTCATGTGGAGTGGAGGCGTCATTGATACTCGTGATGATCATGATATTGTAAATGTTGTCTTTCAGTCCAGGCACTTAAATAGGGTAATGGCTGGATTAGAAATGTCTGGTCCTTTTAGAGATTTACATCGAGAAGATAGGGAGGATTTTATTGTGAGCGCAAATCAAGCCATCAGAAATTTCCTTATTCATGAGGAAAGGTTGTAAAAGCTAAGTTATAGATAGTTCAAAGAATTAATTAGTTTGGGGAATTTCCTTTTAGAGACAAAATAAGAATCAATATGGTTATTCCAGTTTTCAGGGGAAGTAAGGGTGAAGACCCTGAAGTCTTTTTAAGGGAATATAAACGGGCTTGTATTGGTACGGGGCTTAGAACAGCTACAGAATGGCTTAATTTTCTTCCTGAATTTTTAGAAGGTACGGCATCATTTTGGTTTGAACGACAGACAGCAGAGTTGAAGGGATCATGGAATGACCTAACCAAGGCTCTAGTGAAGGAGTTTTCTGTGAAGAATGTCTACCAAAACTTAATGCTTGAACTGAATCAACTAAAGCAAGGGGCTTTAGAGTCAGTAAGAGAGTATAAGGATAGGACAATGGCATTGCAACATAAACTCCAAGGATGCCTTAGGGCACAAGGTCATGAGGGAACTGATCCACTTTTTGCGGGGGTCAATGCAGTAGTTTTAGAACATTTCACCATTGGTCTGTTGGTAGAATTACGACAACAAGTGAGATACGAACAAGTTGCGACGTTCAATGAAGCAGCGGAGGTGGCTGAAAAGAAGGAGGCAAGCATGGAGGAAGTTCCACGACCAACTGTGCAAACCACGGTGAAAACAGTTCAATTCACAACTGAACCAGAGGTGCGGAAGCATCCGGATGTGAGTTCTCGCATGGAGTCGGCCATGGAACAAATGATCAATCAAATGAACCAGCTAAGCCTCCATCTACTCCAGCCAAGGACTAATAAGAGCAAAAACGTGGAGAGGGACCTATCAACTGTTCAATGTTACAGGTGTCGAGAGATGGGACATTATTCAAGAGAATGTCCAAACTCGCCAGCCTTGTCTACCAGAGAGAATGCAAGTTCTTCTACTCGAAGATTTTCAGCAGAAGAGAAGGGCAAGGCTCAAGTACATTTAATTGAGCCAATGAGTGAAGGGCGCGAAAAGGCTTTGATGGGTTTGGAGAGGAGCCTTCAACTCCCTGAAGATGCGATGGATGTCATGGCCCAAGCTAAACGACCAATGGAAGGCACTTCTCATCCCGACACAAGCATCAAGAGGTTCAAGGAGATGGCAAGGGCCCCAAAAGAGAAGAAAAAGAACCGGAGACGGAGGTTTGGATTCCAAGACTTTCCAATTTCTAGAGATTCCGGTCCTTATTCGGTGGTGAAGGATATGGGATCTCAGAAAGGGGACATCACCATTGGACAGTTGGTGGCGATGGTGCCGTCAGCTCGAAGGGAGCTGAGGAAGGGATTGTCAGCACCTAAAGTCCCGAAGGTACCCACACCCTTGAATGCCATAGCAGCCGAGCGCGAATGTGATCCGATCATTGATGTGCAATGTAATGGATCAGTGTTGCGTGGAGTGTTGGTGGATGGAGGGGCAGGAGTCAATGTGATGACGATTCCAGCAATGAGGTACCTGGGCTTGAAAATTGATAGGCCCGCCTCAGTAACATTGAAGATGGTTAACAAGCGAGTTGTTAGGCCAGAAGGAGTCATTAGCAATGTTGTGATCACTGTAATGAAGGTCTGTACCATTGTAGATTTCCATGTGGTTTTGGAGGAAGATGGGGCTTATCCAATGATATTAGGAAGGCCTTGGTTAACGAAGTCACATGCAAGGAATTATTGGGGCGAAGGATACATGACCACGGAGTTCATCCTAACCGACAGAAAGTTCCATTTGCTAATTTTGTGAAAAGCTCTGGAGGGACGAGTGAATATGAGGATGAATCAGAAACAGACCAAAGCTCTAGCTCTGAAGGGATTTACACGGATGATTCCAGTGAAGAGGAGGTAGGGCTATATGCTTTGGAGACAATCCCCAAAGTTGGAGCTTTGTTGGATCAAAGGGTTCAAGGTGATGATAACCAGTCACCTCCAAACATGTTCACTGAAGGAGAGGTCGATGAGCGACTAAGCAAGATTCAACTGGGACCGGACCTTCAACTGGAGGAGAGAAAGCAATATGAGGATTTACTACGTAAGTATATCCATCTTTTTGCTTTCAGCTACAAGGACCTCAGGGAGGTCACCATGGAGCAACACAAGATTGAACTGCTACCAAATGCCAAACCGATCAGGGCCAAGCAAGGGAGGTGGAACCCAAGATACACAGCCATGGTGAAGGAGGAGCTTGACAAGTTGTTAGAGGCAGGGTTCATTAGACCTGTGGAGACAACTGAGTGGGTTTCTCCTGTGGTATTGGCGTTGAAGAAAAATGGCAAGCTGAGAGTATGCATCAACTACAAAGCTTTAAATAAAGTAACAAAGAAGGATCGTTACCCTTTGCCATTTTGTGAAGAAATTTTGGAGGAGGTAGCAGGGCACGAAATGTACACATTTGGAGATGGATACCGAGGCTACCACCAAGTGAAAATTACTCCAGAGGATCAATTGAAGACCACGTTCACCACACCATGGGGGACATTCTGTTACACCGTAATGCCCTTTGGTTTATGCAATGTTCCAGGGACATTTCAACGTTTGATGAACAAAGTCTTTGAACCGTTCTTGGGCCTTTTCCTACGGGTTTTCATTGACGACTTTGGAGTTTACAGTGATAGAGCTTTTCACCTCGCCAAACTTGAGTTAGTCTTTCAACGTTTGGATAGTTCGGGAGTGACTTTGAGCCCTGAGAAAACCACAATTGGTTTTTCAAAAGGGAAGATGGTTGGACACATTGTGTCAAAGGATGGGGTAGCCACGGATCCTGAGAAGCTTGATACAATTTCAAAGCTTCCGTTTCCCACCACAAGGAAAGCCCTTCGAGGTTTTTTGGGTATGGTGGGATATTATCGCAGGTTCATACACATGTTTGCAGCGAAAGCACGTCCTTTAACACGATTCTTGCGCGAAGATGCACCTGCACCAATGGAGGACGAGTTGTCAAGACGAGCATTTGAACAGCTGAAGTCAGCTCTTCAAGTTGCGCCAATCCTTCAGACTCCAGATTGGGACAAACCATTTTTAGTATATTGTGATGCATCTGGAGAAGCGGTGGGGAGCATCTTATCACAATTGGACGAAAATGGGCATGACCATCCCATTCAATTTGCTAGCAGGCAATTAACTTCAGCTGAGAAGAATTATACTGTGACCGAATAAGAAGGTCTAGCAGTTATTTTCTCTCTTAAGAAGTTTCGCCATTACTTGTTGGGGTACAAGGCCAAAATTGTGACAGATCACAAGGCCTTAACCTACTTGGTCAACAAGCCCAATCCAAGTGGTCGACTCGCCCGATGGTTACTTTTGATGGAGGAATTTCACATTGACATTGTCCATCGTCCAGAGAAGCGACATGGCAATGTTGATGGCCTTACAAGAGCGTATGAAGGAGTGGGTGATGTTTCAGAAGATGATGATTTTCCTGACGCTGCAATCATGTCCATCAATGCAGAGGAAGCACCTAAAGAATATCAGGAGATCATTCAATACTTAGATGGCATGAGGTTTCCAGATGGAGCCACAAAAGCAATACGAACAAGAATTGCACACAAGAGTCGGAGTTATTCGATGATAGGCGGTCAACTCTACTTTCAGGGAAGGGATGGTGTTTTACGACGAACCATCGGAAAACGCGACACCTCACGACTTTTGTATGAATTTCATGATGGGTTTTGTGGAGGCCACTTTGCAGGACGAATCACTGCAGAAAAGATTTTGCAAGCAGGTTACTATTGGCCCACCCTCTTCAAGGATGCCCATGATTATTGCAAGAGTTGTGATGTGTGTCAAGCCTACGCACAAAGGTCTACTGTAAGTGGCCCTTTACATCCCATACCCCCTTTAGGACCTTTTGAAAAATGGGGAATTGATTTGATGGGCCCATTGCCAATGACTAGGAGAGGGCATCGATTCATTGTAGTTGCCACAGATTACCTTACAAAGTTTGCAGAAGTACGTGCCTTAAAGTCTTCAGTAAAACAGGAAGTAGTGCGATTTCTGTATGAACGAGTTTCTACTCGATTTGGGGCGCCACTTGAAATCGTTTCTGATAATGGACCTCAGTTTTTGAGTGAGGTTGTGCAAAACCTGTTAGCACGCCTTGCAGTGAAACACAGATTTACCACTATGTATAAGCCTAGCACTAATGGCCTAGTAGAAAGAACCAATAGGACTTTGTGTTCCATGTTAGCGAAAGAGGCCGAGGTTCATGTGAATATTTGTGACTGGGATCTCAAAATTCACCATGTTGTGTGGGTTTACAACACCACATACAAAACTGCCACAGGGTACTCACCTTTCCGCTTAACCTATGGAATGGAGGCGCTTTTACCCATTGAGCTGGAAGTGATGACGTTACGCACTGCCACAACAATGAGGCTTCCTTTGGATGAGTCTCAACATCATCGATTGTTGCAACTTAACGAGTTGGATGAGTTGTAGTTGAACGCCTACCAGTCCATTGAAGTCGCTCAGACTCAACAAAAGAAGGCTTTTGACAAGAAGGTAAAGAGAAGGGAGTTCAAAGAAGGTGACCTTGTCATGATGTTTGACGCTCGACATCATCGTAGGGCTTATAAGAAATTGTTGCCCAAGTGGTTTGGACCTTTTGTTATCAAGAAGGTGTTTGCTGACAATGGGTCATATGAGCTTGAAAATGTTGATGGCTCACCATATCCAAACCGCATTAATCATGACAAATTGAAGAAGGTTTTGGATATGTGATTCCGAGGACGGAATCCATAATGAGTTTGGGAGTGATGTAACTCCATGTGTAACTCAAAGTAAATACAAAATTAACTAGGTAATTATTTAAAGGGATAAGTGATAAAATTCCTTAAAGTGAATTTGGTCATTGACTTTCACATAGGAAAAAGTTATGTGCACATGTGATTAATTATCTTGTGATTATTTTATGTGGGATCACATGGGTAATTATCTTTTAATGTGGAATCACATGGGTATACATGTGATTACTTATCTTGTGGTTATTTTAATGTGGAATCACATGGGTAGACATGTGATTACTTATCTTGTGATGTGGAATCACATGGGTAGACATGTGATTACTTATCTTGTGATGTGGAATCACATGGGTAGACATGTGATTACTTATCTTGTGGTTATTTTAATGTGGAATCACATGGGTAGACATGTGATTAATTATCTTGTGATTATTTTATGGGATAGGTAATTTCTTGAGTAGTTTCCTTTAAGTTAGTATATAAAGAAGTGTTTTGTGACCTTAAGACACACCTCCTCCCTTTGTAAAGAATTAGGACTTGAATACAAGGTTTTGATGGAAGTTTTGGTTTTGATTGTTTTGAGTGTGATAGTGTGTAGTTCTTGGTTGAGGGATGTTGAAGCTCACCACCAACGCATAGACTCATGTTTTGGGTGTTAATTGTGTGAGGTTATGGTAGGAGGATGTAAGGCTAACTACCTTTGTGTATAGACAAATGTGTTGGAGTTGATTGTGTGTAGAAGGATAGTGATGAGGCTCTATGTATAGACAAAAGGAGAATGAGAGAATAGATGTGCAACCTATAACATAGATCTCCATAGCTATGTAACAAAATTACATAGTTTCGGTCTCATACCCGTTCGTGTTTTACATCTTTTTTGGTTCCGTTGCCGGGACCCGAGTCTATGTTAATTGGGTTGTGCAATTTAATTGTCTTGTGCAATTTAATTGCGTTGTGAAAGTGTGTTCTGCAATTTAATTGTCTTGTGCAATTTAATTGCGTTGTGAAAGTGTGTTCTGCAATTTAATTGTCTTGTGCAATTTAATTGCGTTGTGAAATTGTGTGGAGACCCTTAATTGTGTCGTAGGAAATCAATTGTGTCGTGAAAAATTTGGTGGGAAGAAGGAGAGAAAAGGGAAAAACAAATTGTTGTCTTCTTTTGCAACGAGGAATGCAAGGCACTTTGTTTATCCCCGAATCATGGATGGAAGTGCTCACATGGGTGGAAGAGGTTCAACTTGTGGCAATGGAGATTACGAAAGGCAAGCCATGTCGAGTTGGATGCACGATTCAACGCGTGAAGCAACACTATGAAGACCATAAACATGAGTCCTTTTGTTTGACCCTAAGCTTGCTTTTGGATTTGACTTGTAATCCTAGATATGAATTAGAATTGGATTTGTGGGAATCTGAAAAGATTCGTAGAGAAAAGTTGCAGGCAAGAAAGGGAAAGAGGATGGCACGTGTTAAGCCATATGAGAAAATGTAAACAAAAGTTTATAAAAGATAGGGAGTGTTCTTAAGTAAGCCCATGGTTGTTAAACCTTGTTGAAACCTTTAGACTTTTTGTATAAAGAAAATGTTATAGGTTGTTGAAAGAAATAAAAATATATGTTTTATTTCTAAGAATCCTGTTTTATTAAAGACACTAATGTCAACGTTGGGAGAGGCTTCTGACTCCCCTGGTACACAGTTTCCCGAAGATAGGCAACAAACCCCATCTTTGACATTAGGAGTTGTTAGGCCAAGATCACTTATAGAAAGACCTTTGGAAGAGCCTAGAATTGTAGGTGAACCAAGTGTGGTAGTGTCACAACTACGTAGACGACGAGACGAATCTGGACCTCAACCCGATTCAGAACCTGCAAGGCAACGCCAAAGGACGATCACACAAGAACAACATCTGCTTGTCTGGCTTAGGAAGAGGAATGCGACTCCAGATTATGCTAGAACCAACAACCTGCATGTCATGTGGAGTGGAGGCGTCATTGATACTCGTGATGATCATGATATTGTAAATGTTGTCTTTCAGTCCAGGCACTTAAATAGGGTAATGGCTGGATTAGAAATGTCTGGTCCTTTTAGAGATTTACATCGAGAAGATAGGGAGGATTTTATTGTGAGCGCAAATCAAGCCATCAGAAATTTCCTTATTCATGAGGAAAGGTTGTAAAAGCTAAGTTATAGATAGTTCAAAGAATTAATTAGTTTGGGGAATTTCCTTTTAGAGACAAAATAAGAATCAATATGGTTATTCCAGTTTTCAGGGGAAGTAAGGGTGAAGACCCTGAAGTCTTTTTAAGGGAATATAAACGGGCTTGTATTGGTACGGGGCTTAGAACAGCTACAGAATGGCTTAATTTTCTTCCTGAATTTTTAGAAGGTACGGCATCATTTTGGTTTGAACGACAGACAGCAGAGTTGAAGGGATCATGGAATGACCTAACCAAGGCTCTAGTGAAGGAGTTTTCTGTGAAGAATGTCTACCAAAACTTAATGCTTGAACTGAATCAACTAAAGCAAGGGGCTTTAGAGTCAGTAAGAGAGTATAAGGATAGGACAATGGCATTGCAACATAAACTCCAAGGATGCCTTAGGGCACAAGGTCATGAGGGAACTGATCCACTTTTTGCGGGGGTCAATGCAGTAGTTTTAGAACATTTCACCATTGGTCTGTTGGTAGAATTACGACAACAAGTGAGATACGAACAAGTTGCGACGTTCAATGAAGCAGCGGAGGTGGCTGAAAAGAAGGAGGCAAGCATGGAGGAAGTTCCACGACCAACTGTGCAAACCACGGTGAAAACAGTTCAATTCACAACTGAACCAGAGGTGCGGAAGCATCCGGATGTGAGTTCTCGCATGGAGTCGGCCATGGAACAAATGATCAATCAAATGAACCAGCTAAGCCTCCATCTACTCCAGCCAAGGACTAATAAGAGCAAAAACGTGGAGAGGGACCTATCAACTGTTCAATGTTACAGGTGTCGAGAGATGGGACATTATTCAAGAGAATGTCCAAACTCGCCAGCCTTGTCTACCAGAGAGAATGCAAGTTCTTCTACTCGAAGATTTTCAGCAGAAGAGAAGGGCAAGGCTCAAGTACATTTAATTGAGCCAATGAGTGAAGGGCGCGAAAAGGCTTTGATGGGTTTGGAGAGGAGCCTTCAACTCCCTGAAGATGCGATGGATGTCATGGCCCAAGCTAAACGACCAATGGAAGGCACTTCTCATCCCGACACAAGCATCAAGAGGTTCAAGGAGATGGCAAGGGCCCCAAAAGAGAAGAAAAAGAACCGGAGACGGAGGTTTGGATTCCAAGACTTTCCAATTTCTAGAGATTCCGGTCCTTATTCGGTGGTGAAGGATATGGGATCTCAGAAAGGGGACATCACCATTGGACAGTTGGTGGCGATGGTGCCGTCAGCTCGAAGGGAGCTGAGGAAGGGATTGTCAGCACCTAAAGTCCCGAAGGTACCCACACCCTTGAATGCCATAGCAGCCGAGCGCGAATGTGATCCGATCATTGATGTGCAATGTAATGGATCAGTGTTGCGTGGAGTGTTGGTGGATGGAGGGGCAGGAGTCAATGTGATGACGATTCCAGCAATGAGGTACCTGGGCTTGAAAATTGATAGGCCCGCCTCAGTAACATTGAAGATGGTTAACAAGCGAGTTGTTAGGCCAGAAGGAGTCATTAGCAATGTTGTGATCACTGTAATGAAGGTCTGTACCATTGTAGATTTCCATGTGGTTTTGGAGGAAGATGGGGCTTATCCAATGATATTAGGAAGGCCTTGGTTAACGAAGTCACATGCAAGGAATTATTGGGGCGAAGGATACATGACCACGGAGTTCATCCTAACCGACAGAAAGTTCCATTTGCTAATTTTGTGAAAAGCTCTGGAGGGACGAGTGAATATGAGGATGAATCAGAAACAGACCAAAGCTCTAGCTCTGAAGGGATTTACACGGATGATTCCAGTGAAGAGGAGGTAGGGCTATATGCTTTGGAGACAATCCCCAAAGTTGGAGCTTTGTTGGATCAAAGGGTTCAAGGTGATGATAACCAGTCACCTCCAAACATGTTCACTGAAGGAGAGGTCGATGAGCGACTAAGCAAGATTCAACTGGGACCGGACCTTCAACTGGAGGAGAGAAAGCAATATGAGGATTTACTACGTAAGTATATCCATCTTTTTGCTTTCAGCTACAAGGACCTCAGGGAGGTCACCATGGAGCAACACAAGATTGAACTGCTACCAAATGCCAAACCGATCAGGGCCAAGCAAGGGAGGTGGAACCCAAGATACACAGCCATGGTGAAGGAGGAGCTTGACAAGTTGTTAGAGGCAGGGTTCATTAGACCTGTGGAGACAACTGAGTGGGTTTCTCCTGTGGTATTGGCGTTGAAGAAAAATGGCAAGCTGAGAGTATGCATCAACTACAAAGCTTTAAATAAAGTAACAAAGAAGGATCGTTACCCTTTGCCATTTTGTGAAGAAATTTTGGAGGAGGTAGCAGGGCACGAAATGTACACATTTGGAGATGGATACCGAGGCTACCACCAAGTGAAAATTACTCCAGAGGATCAATTGAAGACCACGTTCACCACACCATGGGGGACATTCTGTTACACCGTAATGCCCTTTGGTTTATGCAATGTTCCAGGGACATTTCAACGTTTGATGAACAAAGTCTTTGAACCGTTCTTGGGCCTTTTCCTACGGGTTTTCATTGACGACTTTGGAGTTTACAGTGATAGAGCTTTTCACCTCGCCAAACTTGAGTTAGTCTTTCAACGTTTGGATAGTTCGGGAGTGACTTTGAGCCCTGAGAAAACCACAATTGGTTTTTCAAAAGGGAAGATGGTTGGACACATTGTGTCAAAGGATGGGGTAGCCACGGATCCTGAGAAGCTTGATACAATTTCAAAGCTTCCGTTTCCCACCACAAGGAAAGCCCTTCGAGGTTTTTTGGGTATGGTGGGATATTATCGCAGGTTCATACACATGTTTGCAGCGAAAGCACGTCCTTTAACACGATTCTTGCGCGAAGATGCACCTGCACCAATGGAGGACGAGTTGTCAAGACGAGCATTTGAACAGCTGAAGTCAGCTCTTCAAGTTGCGCCAATCCTTCAGACTCCAGATTGGGACAAACCATTTTTAGTATATTGTGATGCATCTGGAGAAGCGGTGGGGAGCATCTTATCACAATTGGACGAAAATGGGCATGACCATCCCATTCAATTTGCTAGCAGGCAATTAACTTCAGCTGAGAAGAATTATACTGTGACCGAATAAGAAGGTCTAGCAGTTATTTTCTCTCTTAAGAAGTTTCGCCATTACTTGTTGGGGTACAAGGCCAAAATTGTGACAGATCACAAGGCCTTAACCTACTTGGTCAACAAGCCCAATCCAAGTGGTCGACTCGCCCGATGGTTACTTTTGATGGAGGAATTTCACATTGACATTGTCCATCGTCCAGAGAAGCGACATGGCAATGTTGATGGCCTTACAAGAGCGTATGAAGGAGTGGGTGATGTTTCAGAAGATGATGATTTTCCTGACGCTGCAATCATGTCCATCAATGCAGAGGAAGCACCTAAAGAATATCAGGAGATCATTCAATACTTAGATGGCATGAGGTTTCCAGATGGAGCCACAAAAGCAATACGAACAAGAATTGCACACAAGAGTCGGAGTTATTCGATGATAGGCGGTCAACTCTACTTTCAGGGAAGGGATGGTGTTTTACGACGAACCATCGGAAAACGCGACACCTCACGACTTTTGTATGAATTTCATGATGGGTTTTGTGGAGGCCACTTTGCAGGACGAATCACTGCAGAAAAGATTTTGCAAGCAGGTTACTATTGGCCCACCCTCTTCAAGGATGCCCATGATTATTGCAAGAGTTGTGATGTGTGTCAAGCCTACGCACAAAGGTCTACTGTAAGTGGCCCTTTACATCCCATACCCCCTTTAGGACCTTTTGAAAAATGGGGAATTGATTTGATGGGCCCATTGCCAATGACTAGGAGAGGGCATCGATTCATTGTAGTTGCCACAGATTACCTTACAAAGTTTGCAGAAGTACGTGCCTTAAAGTCTTCAGTAAAACAGGAAGTAGTGCGATTTCTGTATGAACGAGTTTCTACTCGATTTGGGGCGCCACTTGAAATCGTTTCTGATAATGGACCTCAGTTTTTGAGTGAGGTTGTGCAAAACCTGTTAGCACGCCTTGCAGTGAAACACAGATTTACCACTATGTATAAGCCTAGCACTAATGGCCTAGTAGAAAGAACCAATAGGACTTTGTGTTCCATGTTAGCGAAAGAGGCCGAGGTTCATGTGAATATTTGTGACTGGGATCTCAAAATTCACCATGTTGTGTGGGTTTACAACACCACATACAAAACTGCCACAGGGTACTCACCTTTCCGCTTAACCTATGGAATGGAGGCGCTTTTACCCATTGAGCTGGAAGTGATGACGTTACGCACTGCCACAACAATGAGGCTTCCTTTGGATGAGTCTCAACATCATCGATTGTTGCAACTTAACGAGTTGGATGAGTTGTAGTTGAACGCCTACCAGTCCATTGAAGTCGCTCAGACTCAACAAAAGAAGGCTTTTGACAAGAAGGTAAAGAGAAGGGAGTTCAAAGAAGGTGACCTTGTCATGATGTTTGACGCTCGACATCATCGTAGGGCTTATAAGAAATTGTTGCCCAAGTGGTTTGGACCTTTTGTTATCAAGAAGGTGTTTGCTGACAATGGGTCATATGAGCTTGAAAATGTTGATGGCTCACCATATCCAAACCGCATTAATCATGACAAATTGAAGAAGGTTTTGGATATGTGATTCCGAGGACGGAATCCATAATGAGTTTGGGAGTGATGTAACTCCATGTGTAACTCAAAGTAAATACAAAATTAACTAGGTAATTATTTAAAGGGATAAGTGATAAAATTCCTTAAAGTGAATTTGGTCATTGACTTTCACATAGGAAAAAGTTATGTGCACATGTGATTAATTATCTTGTGATTATTTTATGTGGGATCACATGGGTAATTATCTTTTAATGTGGAATCACATGGGTATACATGTGATTACTTATCTTGTGGTTATTTTAATGTGGAATCACATGGGTAGACATGTGATTACTTATCTTGTGATGTGGAATCACATGGGTAGACATGTGATTACTTATCTTGTGATGTGGAATCACATGGGTAGACATGTGATTACTTATCTTGTGGTTATTTTAATGTGGAATCACATGGGTAGACATGTGATTAATTATCTTGTGATTATTTTATGGGATAGGTAATTTCTTGAGTAGTTTCCTTTAAGTTAGTATATAAAGAAGTGTTTTGTGACCTTAAGACACACCTCCTCCCTTTGTAAAGAATTAGGACTTGAATACAAGGTTTTGATGGAAGTTTTGGTTTTGATTGTTTTGAGTGTGATAGTGTGTAGTTCTTGGTTGAGGGATGTTGAAGCTCACCACCAACGCATAGACTCATGTTTTGGGTGTTAATTGTGTGAGGTTATGGTAGGAGGATGTAAGGCTAACTACCTTTGTGTATAGACAAATGTGTTGGAGTTGATTGTGTGTAGAAGGATAGTGATGAGGCTCTATGTATAGACAAAAGGAGAATGAGAGAATAGATGTGCAACCTATAACATAGATCTCCATAGCTATGTAACAAAATTACATAGTTTCGGTCTCATACCCGTTCGTGTTTTACATCTTTTTTGGTTCCGTTGCCGGGACCCGAGTCTATGTTAATTGGGTTGTGCAATTTAATTGTCTTGTGCAATTTAATTGCGTTGTGAAAGTGTGTTCTGCAATTTAATTGTCTTGTGCAATTTAATTGCGTTGTGAAAGTGTGTTCTGCAATTTAATTGTCTTGTGCAATTTAATTGCGTTGTGAAATTGTGTGGAGACCCTTAATTGTGTCGTAGGAAATCAATTGTGTCGTGAAAAATTTGGTGGGAAGAAGGAGAGAAAAGGGAAAAACAAATTGTTGTCTTCTTTTGCAACGAGGAATGCAAGGCACTTTGTTTATCCCCGAATCATGGATGGAAGTGCTCACATGGGTGGAAGAGGTTCAACTTGTGGCAATGGAGATTACGAAAGGCAAGCCATGTCGAGTTGGATGCACGATTCAACGCGTGAAGCAACACTATGAAGACCATAAACATGAGTCCTTTTGTTTGACCCTAAGCTTGCTTTTGGATTTGACTTGTAATCCTAGATATGAATTAGAATTGGATTTGTGGGAATCTGAAAAGATTCGTAGAGAAAAGTTGCAGGCAAGAAAGGGAAAGAGGATGGCACGTGTTAAGCCATATGAGAAAATGTAAACAAAAGTTTATAAAAGATAGGGAGTGTTCTTAAGTAAGCCCATGGTTGTTAAACCTTGTTGAAACCTTTAGACTTTTTGTATAAAGAAAATGTTATAGGTTGTTGAAAGAAATAAAAATATATGTTTTATTTCTAAGAATCCTGTTTTATTAAAGACACTAATGTCAACGTTGGGAGAGGCTTCTGACTCCCCTGGTACACAGTTTCCCGAAGATAGGCAACAAACCCCATCTTTGACATTAGGAGTTGTTAGGCCAAGATCACTTATAGAAAGACCTTTGGAAGAGCCTAGAATTGTAGGTGAACCAAGTGTGGTAGTGTCACAACTACGTAGACGACGAGACGAATCTGGACCTCAACCCGATTCAGAACCTGCAAGGCAACGCCAAAGGACGATCACACAAGAACAACATCTGCTTGTCTGGCTTAGGAAGAGGAATGCGACTCCAGATTATGCTAGAACCAACAACCTGCATGTCATGTGGAGTGGAGGCGTCATTGATACTCGTGATGATCATGATATTGTAAATGTTGTCTTTCAGTCCAGGCACTTAAATAGGGTAATGGCTGGATTAGAAATGTCTGGTCCTTTTAGAGATTTACATCGAGAAGATAGGGAGGATTTTATTGTGAGCGCAAATCAAGCCATCAGAAATTTCCTTATTCATGAGGAAAGGTTGTAAAAGCTAAGTTATAGATAGTTCAAAGAATTAATTAGTTTGGGGAATTTCCTTTTAGAGACAAAATAAGAATCAATATGGTTATTCCAGTTTTCAGGGGAAGTAAGGGTGAAGACCCTGAAGTCTTTTTAAGGGAATATAAACGGGCTTGTATTGGTACGGGGCTTAGAACAGCTACAGAATGGCTTAATTTTCTTCCTGAATTTTTAGAAGGTACGGCATCATTTTGGTTTGAACGACAGACAGCAGAGTTGAAGGGATCATGGAATGACCTAACCAAGGCTCTAGTGAAGGAGTTTTCTGTGAAGAATGTCTACCAAAACTTAATGCTTGAACTGAATCAACTAAAGCAAGGGGCTTTAGAGTCAGTAAGAGAGTATAAGGATAGGACAATGGCATTGCAACATAAACTCCAAGGATGCCTTAGGGCACAAGGTCATGAGGGAACTGATCCACTTTTTGCGGGGGTCAATGCAGTAGTTTTAGAACATTTCACCATTGGTCTGTTGGTAGAATTACGACAACAAGTGAGATACGAACAAGTTGCGACGTTCAATGAAGCAGCGGAGGTGGCTGAAAAGAAGGAGGCAAGCATGGAGGAAGTTCCACGACCAACTGTGCAAACCACGGTGAAAACAGTTCAATTCACAACTGAACCAGAGGTGCGGAAGCATCCGGATGTGAGTTCTCGCATGGAGTCGGCCATGGAACAAATGATCAATCAAATGAACCAGCTAAGCCTCCATCTACTCCAGCCAAGGACTAATAAGAGCAAAAACGTGGAGAGGGACCTATCAACTGTTCAATGTTACAGGTGTCGAGAGATGGGACATTATTCAAGAGAATGTCCAAACTCGCCAGCCTTGTCTACCAGAGAGAATGCAAGTTCTTCTACTCGAAGATTTTCAGCAGAAGAGAAGGGCAAGGCTCAAGTACATTTAATTGAGCCAATGAGTGAAGGGCGCGAAAAGGCTTTGATGGGTTTGGAGAGGAGCCTTCAACTCCCTGAAGATGCGATGGATGTCATGGCCCAAGCTAAACGACCAATGGAAGGCACTTCTCATCCCGACACAAGCATCAAGAGGTTCAAGGAGATGGCAAGGGCCCCAAAAGAGAAGAAAAAGAACCGGAGACGGAGGTTTGGATTCCAAGACTTTCCAATTTCTAGAGATTCCGGTCCTTATTCGGTGGTGAAGGATATGGGATCTCAGAAAGGGGACATCACCATTGGACAGTTGGTGGCGATGGTGCCGTCAGCTCGAAGGGAGCTGAGGAAGGGATTGTCAGCACCTAAAGTCCCGAAGGTACCCACACCCTTGAATGCCATAGCAGCCGAGCGCGAATGTGATCCGATCATTGATGTGCAATGTAATGGATCAGTGTTGCGTGGAGTGTTGGTGGATGGAGGGGCAGGAGTCAATGTGATGACGATTCCAGCAATGAGGTACCTGGGCTTGAAAATTGATAGGCCCGCCTCAGTAACATTGAAGATGGTTAACAAGCGAGTTGTTAGGCCAGAAGGAGTCATTAGCAATGTTGTGATCACTGTAATGAAGGTCTGTACCATTGTAGATTTCCATGTGGTTTTGGAGGAAGATGGGGCTTATCCAATGATATTAGGAAGGCCTTGGTTAACGAAGTCACATGCAAGGAATTATTGGGGCGAAGGATACATGACCACGGAGTTCATCCTAACCGACAGAAAGTTCCATTTGCTAATTTTGTGAAAAGCTCTGGAGGGACGAGTGAATATGAGGATGAATCAGAAACAGACCAAAGCTCTAGCTCTGAAGGGATTTACACGGATGATTCCAGTGAAGAGGAGGTAGGGCTATATGCTTTGGAGACAATCCCCAAAGTTGGAGCTTTGTTGGATCAAAGGGTTCAAGGTGATGATAACCAGTCACCTCCAAACATGTTCACTGAAGGAGAGGTCGATGAGCGACTAAGCAAGATTCAACTGGGACCGGACCTTCAACTGGAGGAGAGAAAGCAATATGAGGATTTACTACGTAAGTATATCCATCTTTTTGCTTTCAGCTACAAGGACCTCAGGGAGGTCACCATGGAGCAACACAAGATTGAACTGCTACCAAATGCCAAACCGATCAGGGCCAAGCAAGGGAGGTGGAACCCAAGATACACAGCCATGGTGAAGGAGGAGCTTGACAAGTTGTTAGAGGCAGGGTTCATTAGACCTGTGGAGACAACTGAGTGGGTTTCTCCTGTGGTATTGGCGTTGAAGAAAAATGGCAAGCTGAGAGTATGCATCAACTACAAAGCTTTAAATAAAGTAACAAAGAAGGATCGTTACCCTTTGCCATTTTGTGAAGAAATTTTGGAGGAGGTAGCAGGGCACGAAATGTACACATTTGGAGATGGATACCGAGGCTACCACCAAGTGAAAATTACTCCAGAGGATCAATTGAAGACCACGTTCACCACACCAT
>CAWUHI010000187.1:0-14316 GCA_963921925.1 Sphagnum tenellum | reverse complement strand
ATGATGGTGCTATGTGCCACCATATTTCGTTTAATACGAATATTTTGAAGAATTTTTTATTTTGAAACTATTTCACCTTGATTTTGTTTTCAGAAGATGTGCCGTTGAAAGCTCTACAAAAGCTGTATGAATAAATTCCTATTGAGTTGCTCTGATGATTTTTCTACTCAGTTAAAATTAAAGACCTGCGCAATGTTACTACTGAGTTTTCAAAAATATTTACAACATTTTTTTATTTCGTATGAGTATCGGCTTAAGAAGTGTTAGAATCTTTATTTTCGTTTTAAAAGATGCGCTGTGAAAAACTCTACAAAAACTGTAAGAACACATTTCTATTGACCTGCTCTGATAGTATCTCCGATACTCAAAATGAACAAATCATATGATAATGCTATGTCTCATCGTATTTAGGATTAAAAAAAATATTTGGAAGGCTTTTTTCTTTTGTAATAATCTCGGCTCGGAAAAAATCATAGCACCTTGGTGTTTTTCTCAGAAAATGCGCCACCGAAAGCTCTACAAAAGCTGTATAAACAAATTCCTATTACAAAGCAAACGAGTCTTCGAAATATTTTTTTAATGCGTAATACGGCGGGACATAGCACCGTCATGTGACCTATTCATTTTGAATATGGGAGACATCATCGGAACAAGTCAATAGAGATTTGTCCTTACAATTTTTATAGAGCTTTTCACGGTGCATCTTCTGAAAAAAAATCAAGGTTATATTGATTATTTATGAGTGAAATATTCTCAAAATACTGAATGTTGCAATCATGACGCCGCATCCGGTATATCGGAAATCTTGAAATAGTGGTTTAAGATCACTTCGAAACCAAAAACAAACATCACCACTAGACTCAGCATGGTCGATTACCTGTACTTTGACCAATTTTAGGGTGATTGAAGGTCATTTGGCCGATTTCGGGGCTCTCGGGAAAATGCTTATAGATCCTGAAAAGAGGAAGCTAGCGAGCTGGGTCTTGCGTAGTTCGAAAGAAAACAGTTTTTCCTATCGAATGGTCGTATTGGAGTTCAAAATCCAATCGAAAGTAGTCTCCCTAGGCGGCTTTCAAAATGTCCAACGGGAGCTCACCTGATTGGTCAATTACTAGCCAATCGAATTTGACACACTTTTATTTCCCCCACGTTGCTCTTTCAAATAGTGAAAACCGCAGATCGCTAGCTGCTTTCATTCTCGAGATATTTAAAAAACCGTCGTGTTCATTTTAATTTGGCGCCGATAGTAGTCGATTTAACGGGTGCCCCAGAATAAATGGCGGTGTCAGTATTTTCTTAATATCTCTTTCAGGTTTCATAGTTTCGGACTGAAAATTTTTTCAAAAGATTTAACGTTAAATTCTCTACAAAGCCACATCCAAATGGGTGTCACATAGGTAAAGGCAAAAAATTTATTTAAGCAATACTGTGAACATACAAGTTCCACAACTTTCAAAGAACTTTTATTCAAATTGATTTCTGTGTCTTCTTACTAGTAAAACACTGTTTAACAGCTTCAAAGTACGATTTTCGATACAATCATGTGCGCTCTAGCTGATGGAACATAAGAAAAAACATAAGAAAGAATATTTTAGCTAAAAATATTGACAGAGGATTCAGTTTCTGGACTATTGGTCTGTATCTGACATATTTGGACTTTCTGCTTGAGCCTAGTCGACAGGAAATGGCATTTAATTGAAATTAAAGTAAGCCTCTATGGTATGACACAGTATCTTTTTAACAAAAAAACATTTTGCTTTAAAAAATAATTTTTGACCGAGTTGCATGAATTTTTCTAGAGCACGAAAAATTATCGAGAAAAAAACGCATTTCTTCAAAATTTTGAAAAAAGTTGGCGCTTAATTTTATGCTGTTGAGTATTGTTGTAAAAATTCTTAAACATACTAATAAGATATAACTTTTGAAGCTCTACAAAATGGATAGCTTATTTTATCCAAATTTGTCCATATAGCTCTATATTAGAACTCATAAACACAAGAGAACTGTATTTTGTTCTTGAAAGTTGCTGATGTTACATGTTCGCCGTATCGCTTAAATAAATTTTTTGCCTTACCCGTGTAACACCCATTTGGGTATGGATTTGTAGAGAATTTAACGCTGAATCTTTTGAAAAAACTTTCAAAGCGAAACTATGAAATCTGAAAGAGATATTGAGAAAATACTGACACCGCCATTTATTCTGGGACACCCGTTATGTTCAGAATAGTGAATTGAATCAATTCACATATGAAACATGAGGTGAGTATGTTTTTGATCGAAAGCCAGATCGTCGAAAAAATTTTCACCGAACAAGTGTTTCGCCGAAAAGCATTTTATCGAAGAAGTAGTTTGTACAACATATTTCGCGGAAAATACTCTGATTAAAACTCCTGGTTCGTTATCGGAAATTGTGTATTTGTGGCCTTACAAAAGGGAAACCATACAACATACACATCACGATTAATTAGAGTGCACAATATAGAGAATCGAACAAGGAAATAGAAAGAAAGCAGTAGAGAGAACCCCATGAGTAGAAACAAAATCAGAGATCTTTTGCTTTTTAATTCTTCTTCGCGACCAGACTGGAAAAGCCCTCGAGATACTCGTCAAGTAGGGTCTCTTTTTTCTTGTACTGTGAGGCCAGACTGATTTGTATTGCCGCCGGGCCAAAAATGGAAAATATGAGAACAAAAGTGTGAATTTTTGAGTGGCGCCGCAGCATAGGTGTACATAGATAAGGCACTCCAAAAGTTTTTTGTCCGGCTCTCCTAAAGTCTTAATTTGAATGTAACTATTCTACCATAATGCTTAGACATGTTCAGGATTATGTGCAAAATTTCAGCCTTTTAAGTCTTATGCATTTTTGCAGTTTTTCATTTTTTTAGACCAGTCACACATCATATTCAATATGCCTTTTGAGCTCTAACGCGAACAATTTCGAACCATGTTTTATATGGTTGGAAAATTGGCTTAACGGACAAGGAAAGCCATGCCCGTTTGGTGCAAGCGTTCGGGGACCAAGCACCTTCAGTCCGTACAGTTCTCAATTGTTTCAAGAATTTCAACAAAGTAATTACAGTATTGAAGATGCTGCTCGTTCAGATCGCCCTTGAACCGTTGTCAACGAAGAAGCAATTGATGCTCTCCGAGCAATAATTGAAAATGATCCTCATTCAATATACGAGAAGATACAAGACATTCTGAGCATTGGTTCGTCAGCAGTCAATTAATTAGTTCACGATTATTTGAAGCTACGCAAAGTTTGTGCTCGATGGATCCCTCATCAGCTGACCGATGACCAAACACAGACGCTTATTCAATTTTGTTATCAGTCACTCAAATGATTCGAAGAAGGTCGATCCCATCGTGTCTTCGACATTATTACTGGTGCTGAATCATGGTTATATCATTATGATCCGAAAACAAACGAGCAGACAAAAGTGTGGGTGTCAAAAACTGATACACGACTACCCAAAGTCCATCGGAACAAAAGTTCAGCCGAACGAACGGTGGCAATTTTCTTTGTGATATCTGTTTTAATCAAGTCTATACCATAAGAACCTGGTGACACGATAAATGCAAGTTGTTACGACAATATCTGCCTATCATAAGTCTTCAAAACGGTAGTCGAATAGATAAAAAGATCCAGCCTTCGAGGTCTGATTTTTCATGAGGATAACGTGAGACAGCACAGAGCCTAGATTACTAATGAACTTTTGGCCGAAAATCACGTGGAACCATATTCGAATCAACTATATTCTCAAGATCTGAGTCCGTGTCACTTCTTCTGGTTTCAGAAACATACGTTAGAACAAGCCACCGATCCTCAGCAAACGACGATTTCAAAACTTGCTTCGCTGACTGGTTTATTCGAATGCACAAATGCGTTGAAGCTGAGGGATAGTACTTTAAAAAAATACATTAAACCAAGCGTTTGATTATTTGACTGAGGGGCTCCAGAAAAACATTTTGCGTACCCTCGTATCTTGAATAGGAAATCCGAAACAAAAATAGCACGAAACAGATCCGACACACACTTACCGAAAATTGCCTTTCACAAAATACGTTCCTGGCAAAGTCATATATCCAAAAAAAACTCTTTTCTAACGAAATCATTTTTCATGGAAACCACACTTCGACAAAATGATATTTCGACGAACTCTCTTTCTACGCATAATATGCTGCAAAATACTTGTTCGATAAAACGTTTCCATCCACATCGAGTTTCGAGAAAAAAGTCTTCTGTCGATAAATATCGAAACAAGTAATTCCACAATGCGTCGCTTTTCCCCGATCATAGAAAAAGAAAACATCATAAAATCCTTTCTACAAGATATAGAAGCATGAACATTCATTGACCAACATAATCAGCTGATCAGCGAAAATTCCCACATTCAACTGTCTCACAACGTAAAAAGGATCCCCCATGTATATATTGAAAAGATTCTATTGCGCCTCGGGATTCCAAATTACACAATAATCACTATTCAACATTTCCCCATAAATTTTAGTAATCCAAGATTTTCATTTACCCAACAACTTCATAGCAAGCTAAAAAACTTCAAACAATCCGACTCACCTGGTCTCGACGACTGCCTCTCAAGCCCATGATGGGAACATTGACGTAATACCTTCTTGCATGCATCGCTCTTAGAAGCCACTACCAATGATTTCAGAGCTGATTCATGATCATTAACCTCAGAGCATGTATATGACACTGAATGATCACCGTTTGCCAATTGTTCCACGTTTTCCATTTTAACTAGCGACTTCTCATTCGATTTTGATGATAATTTGACTTGATTCCTCAAACACTCCGCAATTAAATCCTTTTGAGCAGTCAGCGCAACGCGATCGGCATTCTTCACCACAAGTGTGCCTGTCACTGTTTTCGAATCTTTCGAGAAACAAGTATGCGAATCAACCGCGGCCGTCTTCTTCCTTTCTTCGTGACTTTCTTTCTCTGAGGTCTTAGTGTCTTTCGACTTGGTCTTGTCGGTATGTGAACATTTGGCAACTGTGTGCTTCACGCTGTCACTTTGCGAGGCTTCGTGTAAGGAACTCTTAGCCGAATCATGATCGTTCACATTGGAGCAGGTGTACGAAACTGCATGATCTCCGTTTGACAACTGTTTCACTTCATGCACTTTGACTTGACACTTGTCATTCGATTTTGACGACGATTTGACATGGGTGGCGAGGTTCTTCTCAATCGTATCCTTTTGAGCAGTGAGCTCCTTGTGATCGGCATTCTTCACGACAAGTGTGCCTGTCACTGTGTTCGAATCTTTCGATGAACAAGTGTGCGAATCAACCGCGGCCGTCTTCTTCGATTCTTCGTGACTTTCTTTCTCTGAGGTCTTAGTGTGTTTCGACTTGGTCTTGTCGGTATGTGAACATTTGGCAACTGTGTGCTTCACGCTGTCACTTTGCGAGGCTTCGTGTAAGGAACTCTTAGCCGAATCATGATCGTTCACATTGGAGCAGGTATACGAAACTGCATGATCTCCGTTTGACAACTGTTTCACTTCATGCACTTTGACTTGACACTTGTCATTCGATTTTGACGACGATTTGACATGGGTGGCGAGGTTCTTCTCAATCGTATCCTTTTGAGCAGTGAGCTCCTTGTGATCGGCATTCTTCACGACCAGTGTGCCTGTCACTGTGTTCGAATCTTTCGATGAACAAGTGTGCGAATCAACCGCCGCCGTCTTCTTCGATTCTTCGTGACTTTCTTTCTCTGAGGTCTTAGTGTCTTTCGACTTGGTCTTGTCGGTATGTGAACATTTGGCAACTGTGTGCTTCACGCTGTCACTTTGCGAGGCTTCGTGTAAGGAACTCTTAGCCGAATCATGATCGTTCACATTGGAGCAGGTATACGAAACTGCATGATCTCCGTTTGACAACTGTTTCACTTCATGCACTTTGACTTGACACTTGTCATTCGATTTTGACGACGATTTGACATGGGTGGCGAGGTTCTTCTCAATCGTATCCTTTTGAGCAGTGAGCTCCTTGTGATCGGCATTCTTCACGACCAGTGTGCCTGTCACTGTGTTCGAATCTTTCGATGAACAAGTGTGCGAATCAACCGCCGCCGTCTTCTTCGATTCTTCGTTACTTTCTTTCTCTGAGGTCTTAGTGTCTTTCGACTTGGTCTTGTCGGTATGTGAACATTTGGCAACTGTGTGCTTCATGCTGTCACTTTGCGAGGCTTCGTGTAAGGAACTCTTAGCCGAATCATGATCGTTCACATTGGAGCAGGTATACGAAACTGCATGATCTCCGTTTGACAACTGTTTCACTTCATGCACTTTGACTTGACACTTGTCATTCGATTTTGACGACGATTTGACATGGGTGGCGAGGTTCTTCTCAATCGTATCCTTTTGAGCAGTGAGCTCCTTGTGATCGGCATTCTTCACGACAAGTGTGCCTGTCACTGTGTTCGAATCTTTCGATGAACAAGTGTGCGAATCAACCGCCGCCGTCTTCTTCGATTCTTCGTGACTTTCTTTCTCTGAGGTCTTAGTGTCTTTCGACTTGGTCTTGTCGGTATGTGAACATTTGGCAACTGTGTGCTTCACGCTGTCACTTTGCGAGGCTTCGTGTAAGGAACTCTTAGCCGAATCATGATCGTTCACATTGGAGCAGGTATACGAAACTGCATGATCTCCGTTTGACAACTGTTTCACTTCATGCACTTTGACTTGACACTTGTCATTCGATTTTGACGACGATTTGACATGGGTGGCGAGGTTCTTCTCAATCGTATCCTTTTGAGCAGTGAGCTCCTTGTGATCGGCATTCTTCACGACAAGTGTGCCTGTCACTGTGTTCGAATCTTTCGATGAACAAGTGTGCGAATCAACCGCCGCCGTCTTCTTCGATTCTTCGTGACTTTCTTTCTCTGAGGTCTTAGTGTCTTTCGACTTGGTCTTGTCGGTATCTGAACATTTGGCAACTGTGTGCTTCATGCTGTCACTTTGCGAGGCTTCGTGTAAGGAACTCTTAGCCGAATCATGATCGTTCACATTGGAGCAGGTATACGAAACTGCATGATCTCCGTTTGACAACTGTTTCACTTCATGCACTTTGACTTGACACTTGTCATTCGATTTTGACGACGATTTGACATGGGTGGCGAGGTTCTTCTCAATCGTATCCTTTTGAGCAGTGAGCTCCTTGTGATCGGCATTCTTCACGACAAGTGTGCCTGTCACTGTGTTCGAATCTTTCGATGAACAAGTGTGCGAATCAACCGCCGCCGTCTTCTTCGATTCTTCGTGACTTTCTTTCTCTGAGGTCTTAGTGTCTTTCGACTTGGTCTTGTCGGTATGTGAACATTTGGCAACTGTGTGCTTCACGCTGTCACTTTGCGAGGCTTCGTGTAAGGAACTCTTAGCCGAATCATGATCGTTCACATTCGAGCAGGTATACGAGACTGCATGATCTCCGTTTGACAACTGTTTCACTTCATGCACTTTGACTTGACACTTGTCATTCGATTTTGACGACGATTTGACATGGGTGGCGAGGTTCTTCTCAATCGTATCCTTTTGAGCAGTGAGCTCCTTGTGATCGGCATTCTTCACGACAAGTGTGCCTGTCACTGTGTTCGAATCTTTCGATGAACAAGTGTGCGAATCAACCGCGGCCGTCTTCTTCGATTCTGTGTCACTTTCTTTTACGGACTTCTCAGTGGCTTTTGTTTCCGTCTTGTCGGTATGTGAACATTTGGCAACTGTGTGCTTCACGCTGTCACTTTGCGAGGCTTCGTGTAAGGAACTCTTAGCCGAATCATGATCGTTCACATTGGAGCAGGTATACGAAACTGCATGATCTCCGTTTGACAACTGTTTCACTTCATCCACTTTGACTTGACACTTGTCATTCGATTTTGACGACGATTTGACATGGGTGGCGAGGTTCTTCTCAATCGTATCCTTTTGAGCAGTGAGCTCCTTGTGATCGGCATTCTTCACGACAAGTGTGCCTGTCACTGTGTTCGAATCTTTCGATGAACAAGTGTGCGAATCAACCGCGGCCGTCTTCTTCGATTCTTCGTGACTTTCTTTCTCTGAGGTCTTAGTGTCTTTCGACTTGGTCTTGTCGGTATGTGAACATTTGGCAACTGTGTGCTTCACGCTGTCACTTTGCGAGGCTTCGTGTAAGGAACTCTTAGCCGAATCATGATCGTTCACATTGGAGCAGGTATACGAAACTGCATGATCTCCGTTTGACAACTGTTTCACTTCATGCACTTTGACTTGACACTTGTCATTCGATTTTGACGACGATTTGACATGGGTGGCGAGGTTCTTCTCAATCGTATCCTTTTGAGCAGTGAGCTCCTTGTGATCGGCATTCTTCACGACAAGTGTGCCTGTCACTGTGTTCGAATCTTTCGATGAACAAGTGTGCGAATCAACCGCGGCCGTCTTCTTCGATTCTGTGTCACTTTCTTTTACGGACTTCTCAGTGGCTTTTGTTTCCGTCTTCTCGGTATGTGAACATTTGGCAACTGTGTGCTTCACGCTGTCACTTTGCGAGGCTTCGTGTAAGGAACTCTTAGCCGAATCATGATCGTTCACATTGGAGCAGGTATACGAAACTGCATGATCTCCGTTTGACAACTGTTTCACTTCATGCACTTTGACTTGACACTTGTCATTCGATTTTGACGACGATTTGACATGGGTGGCGAGGTTCTTCTCAATCGTATCCTTTTGAGCAGTGAGCTCCTTGTGATCGGCATTCTTCACGACAAGTGTGCCTGTCACTGTGTTCGAATCTTTCGATGAACAAGTGTGCGAATCAACCGCGGCCGTCTTCTTCGATTCTTCGTGACTTTCTTTCTCTGAGGTCTTAGTGTCTTTCGACTTGGTCTTGTCGGTATGTGAACATTTGGCAACTGTGTGCTTCACGCTGTCACTTTGCGAGGCTTCGTGTAAGGAACTCTTAGCCGAATCATGATCGTTCACATTGGAGCAGGTATACGAAACTGCATGATCTCCGTTTGACAACTGTTTCACTTCATGCACTTTGACTTGACACTTGTCATTCGATTTTGACGACGATTTGACATGGGTGGCGAGGTTCTTCTCAATCGTATCCTTTTGAGCAGTGAGCTCCTTGTGATCGGCATTCTTCACGACAAGTGTGCCTGTCACTGTGTTCGAATCTTTCGATGAACAAGTGTGCGAATCAACCGCCGCCGTCTTCTTCGATTCTTCGTTACTTTCTTTCTCTGAGGTCTTAGTGTCTTTCGACTTGGTCTTGTCGGTATGTGAACATTTGGCAACTGTGTGCTTCATGCTGTCACTTTGCGAGGCTTCGTGTAAGGAACTCTTAGCCGAATCATGATCGTTCACATTGGAGCAGGTATACGAAACTGCATGATCTCCGTTTGACAACTGTTTCACTTCATGCACTTTGACTTGACACTTGTCATTCGATTTTGACGACGATTTGACATGGGTGGCGAGGTTCTTCTCAATCGTATCCTTTTGAGCAGTGAGCTCCTTGTGATCGGCATTCTTCACGACAAGTGTGCCTGTCACTGTGTTCGAATCTTTCGATGAACAAGTGTGCGAATCAACCGCCGCCGTCTTCTTCGATTCTTCGTGACTTTCTTTCTCTGAGGTCTTAGTGTCTTTCGACTTGGTCTTGTCGGTATGTGAACATTTGGCAACTGTGTGCTTCACGCTGTCACTTTGCGAGGCTTCGTGTAAGGAACTCTTAGCCGAATCATGATCGTTCACATTGGAGCAGGTATACGAAACTGCATGATCTCCGTTTGACAACTGTTTCACTTCATGCACTTTGACTTGACACTTGTCATTCGATTTTGACGACGATTTGACATGGGTGGCGAGGTTCTTCTCAATCGTATCCTTTTGAGCAGTGAGCTCCTTGTGATCGGCATTCTTCACGACAAGTGTGCCTGTCACTGTGTTCGAATCTTTCGATGAACAAGTGTGCGAATCAACCGCGGCCGTCTTCTTCGATTCTGTGTCACTTTCTTTTACGGACTTCTCAGTGGCTTTTGTTTCCGTCTTGTCGGTATGTGAACATTTGGCAACTGTGTGCTTCACGCTGTCACTTTGCGAGGCTTCGTGTAAGGAACTCTTAGCCGAATCATGATCGTTCACATTGGAGCAGGTATACGAAACTGCATGATCTCCGTTTGACAACTGTTTCACTTCATCCACTTTGACTTGACACTTGTCATTCGATTTTGACGACGATTTGACATGGGTGGCGAGGTTCTTCTCAATCGTATCCTTTTGAGCAGTGAGCTCCTTGTGATCGGCATTCTTCACGACAAGTGTGCCTGTCACTGTGTTCGAATCTTTCGATGAACAAGTGTGCGAATCAACCGCGGCCGTCTTCTTCGATTCTTCGTGACTTTCTTTCTCTGAGGTCTTAGTGTCTTTCGACTTGGTCTTGTCGGTATGTGAACATTTGGCAACTGTGTGCTTCACGCTGTCACTTTGCGAGGCTTCGTGTAAGGAACTCTTAGCCGAATCATGATCGTTCACATTGGAGCAGGTATACGAAACTGCATGATCTCCGTTTGACAACTGTTTCACTTCATGCACTTTGACTTGACACTTGTCATTCGATTTTGACGACGATTTGACATGGGTGGCGAGGTTCTTCTCAATCGTATCCTTTTGAGCAGTGAGCTCCTTGTGATCGGCATTCTTCACGACAAGTGTGCCTGTCACTGTGTTCGAATCTTTCGATGAACAAGTGTGCGAATCAACCGCGGCCGTCTTCTTCGATTCTGTGTCACTTTCTTTTACGGACTTCTCAGTGGCTTTTGTTTCCGTCTTCTCGGTATGTGAACATTTGGCAACTGTGTGCTTCACGCTGTCACTTTGCGAGGCTTCGTGTAAGGAACTCTTAGCCGAATCATGATCGTTCACATTGGAGCAGGTATACGAAACTGCATGATCTCCGTTTGACAACTGTTTCACTTCATGCACTTTGACTTGACACTTGTCATTCGATTTTGACGACGATTTGACATGGGTGGCGAGGTTCTTCTCAATCGTATCCTTTTGAGCAGTGAGCTCCTTGTGATCGGCATTCTTCACGACAAGTGTGCCTGTCACTGTGTTCGAATCTTTCGATGAACAAGTGTGCGAATCAACCGCGGCCGTCTTCTTCGATTCTTCGTGACTTTCTTTCTCTGAGGTCTTAGTGTCTTTCGACTTGGTCTTGTCGGTATGTGAACATTTGGCAACTGTGTGCTTCACGCTGTCACTTTGCGAGGCTTCGTGTAAGGAACTCTTAGCCGAATCATGATCGTTCACATTGGAGCAGGTATACGAAACTGCATGATCTCCGTTTGACAACTGTTTCACTTCATGCACTTTGACTTGACACTTGTCATTCGATTTTGACGACGATTTGACATGGGTGGCGAGGTTCTTCTCAATCGTATCCTTTTGAGCAGTGAGCTCCTTGTGATCGGCATTCTTCACGACAAGTGTGCCTGTCACTGTGTTCGAATCTTTCGATGAACAAGTGTGCGAATCAACCGCCGCCGTCTTCTTCGATTCTGTGTCACTTTCTTTTACGGACTTCTCAGTGGCTTTTGTTTCCGTCTTCTCGGTATGTGAACATTTGGCAACTGTGTGCTTCACGCTGTCACTTTGCGAGGCTTCGTGTAAGGAACTCTTAGCCGAATCATGATCGTTCACATTCGAGCAGGTATACGAAACTGCATGATCTCCGTTTGACAACTGTTTCACTTCATCCACTTTGACTTGACACTTGTCATTCGATTTTGACGACGATTTGACATGGGTGGCGAGGTTCTTCTCAATCGTATCCTTTTGAGCAGTGAGCTCCTTGTGATCGGCATTCTTCACGACCAGTGTGCCTGTCACTGTGTTCGAATCTTTCGATGAACAAGTGTGCGAATCAACCGCCGCCGTCTTCTTCGATTCTTCGTGACTTTCTTTCTCTGAGGTCTTAGTGTCTTTCGACTTGGTCTTGTCGGTATGTGAACATTTGGCAACTGTGTGCTTCACGCTGTCACTTTGCGAGGCTTCGTGTAAGGAACTCTTAGCCGAATCATGATCGTTCACATTGGAGCAGGTATACGAAACTGCATGATCTCCGTTTGACAACTGTTTCACTTCATGCACTTTGACTTGACACTTGTCATTCGATTTTGACGACGATTTGACATGGGTGGCGAGGTTCTTCTCAATCGTATCCTTTTGAGCAGTGAGCTCTTTGTGATCGGCATTCTTCACGACAAGGGTGCCTGTCACTGTTTTCGAATCTTTCGATGAACAAGTATGCGAGTCAACCGCGGCAGTCTTCTTCGTTTCTTCGTGACTTTCTTTTTCTGATGTCTTAGTGTCTTTTTTCTCCGTTTTGTCCGATTGTGAACATTTGGCAACTGTTTGCTTCACGCTGTCACTTTGCGAGGCGACGTGTAAGGAACTCTTAGCCGAATCATGATCATTCACATTGGAGCAGGTGTACGACACTGCATGATCTCCGTTTGACAACTGTTTCACGGCATCTATTTTGACTTGACACTTGTCATTGGATTTGGACGACGCTTTGACTTGGGTGGTGAGGCTCTTCTCAATGGTATTTTTTTGAGCAGTGAGCTCCTTGTGATCGGCATTCTTCACCAGAAGCGTTCCTGTGACGGTTTTCAAATCTTTCGATGAACAAGTATGCGAGTCAACCGCGGCCGTCTTCTTCGTTTCTTCGTGACTTTCTTTTTCTGACGTCTTAGTGTCTTTTTTCTCCGTTTTGTCCGATTGTGAACATTTGGCAACTGTTTGCTTCACGCTGTCACTTTGCGAGGCGACGTGTAAGGAACTCTTAGCCGAATCATGATCGTTCACATTGGAGCAGGTGTACGACACTGCATGATCTCCGTTTGACAACTGTTTCACGTCATCTACCTTGACTTGACACTTGTCATTCGATGTTGACGACGCTTTGACTTGGGTGGTGAGGCTCTTCTCAATAGTATCCTTTTGAGCAGTGAGCTCTTTGTGATCGCATTCTTCACGACAAGGGTGCCTGTCACTGTTTTCGAATCTTTCGATGAACAAGTATGCGAGTCAACCGCGGCCGTCTTCTTCGTTTCTTCGTGACTTTCTTTTTCTGATGTCTTAGTGTCTTTTTTCTCCGTTTTGTCCGATTGTGAACATTTGGCAACTGTTTGCTTCACGCTGTCACTTTGCGAGGCGACGTGTAAGGAACTCTTAGCCGAATCATGATCATTCACGTTGGAGCAGGTATAATTCATTTCGAGATCACCATTATCCAACTTGGTCACTTTGTCCACTTTCACTTGACACTTGTCATTCGATGTTGACGACGCTTTGACTTGGGTGGTGAGGCTCTTCTCAATAGTATCCTTTTGAGCAGTGAGCTCCTTGTGATCGGCATTCTTCACGACCAGGGTGCCTGTCACTGTTTTCGAATCTTTCGATGAACAAGTATGCGAGTCAACCGCCGCCGTCTTCTTCGTTTCTTCGTGACTTTCTTTTTCTGACGTCTTAGTGTCTTTTTTCTCCGTTTTGTCCGATTGTGAACATTTGGCAACTGTTTGCTTCACGCTGTCACTTTGCGAGGCGACGTGTAAGGAACTCTTAGCCGAATCATGGTCGTTCACATTGGAGCAGGTGTACGACACTGCATGATCTCCGTTTGACAACTGTTTCACGTCATCTACCTTGACTTGACACTTGTCATTCGATGTTGACGACGCTTTGACTTGGGTGGTGAGGCTCTTCTCAATAGTATTCTTTTGAGCAGTGAGCTCTTTGTGATCGGCATTCTTCACGACAAGGGTGCCCGTCACTGTTTTCGAATCTTTCGATGAACAAGTATGCGAGTCAACCGCGGCCGTCTTCTTCGTTTCTTCGTGACTTTCTTTTTCTGACGTCTTAGTGTCTTTTTTCTCCGTTTTGTCCGATTGTGAACATTTGGCAACTGTTTGCTTCACGCTGTCACTTTGCGAGGCGACGTGTAAGGAACTCTTAGCCGAATCATGATCATTCACGTTGGAGCAGGTATAATTCATTTCGAGATCACCATTATCCAACTTGGTCACTTTGTCCACTTTCACTTGACACTTGTCATTCGACGTTGACGACGCTTTGACTTGGGTGGTGAGGCTCTTCTCAATAGTATCCTTTTGAGCAGTGAGCTCTTTGTGATCGGCATTCTTCACGACAAGGGTGCCTGTCACTGTTTTCGAATCTTTCGATGAACAAGTATGCGAGTCAACCGCGGCCGTCTTCTTCGTTTCTTCGTGACTTT
>CAWUHI010000186.1:0-12814 GCA_963921925.1 Sphagnum tenellum | reverse complement strand
ATGTGTGTGTGTATCGATGTTGTTGGTTTCTTTTTTTTGTTGTTGTCTCCGAATGATAATATTATTCGTTATTTTCAAATTGCTCCATCTCTTAGATCGAATCATTCTTGTTTTCGATACCATTCAGTTCGACGTTCGAAACTACGCACAACAATATCGGTTCGTTCACTGAACGAACCAAAATTGTTATCAGTCGAATGCCAGTCGATTTCTCGATGATAGTTGACCATCAATTCAACATCGAAATGCGAGATGTCGGTGGCGAGTTTCAATGCACGCCATGCTCGTTGTCCTCGGATGCCGATATATTCTCCGATCGGCCATTTTCTATTGTCAATCTCATTTCGAATGAATTCGAGTAATTCCATTCGATCGGCAGTATTATTCAGATAGGAAGTTTGTCGTTGTTCGACAAAAGTAAAGTTCACTTCATTACTCTTGTCTAACGGTGCAAATTTCAACGATTCAGACATCTTTTGGAGATTCTTGGTTGGACACGAAGATTGTCTTATCGTGGGCAATTGAAAATTACCAATATGGAGATGGAATTCTCGCCCGTTGGAATCGATCGTGGAATCGAGGACATCGGCGAACAGGAATTCCTCTTGATTATTCGTGTACAATATGAGTTTGGAATCCGGTAGAATCTTTTGTTCAGTTTGAGGTAAATCGATGCGCAGTGTACCGATGCCTGACGGATTGATAGTCAAATCTTGGATGCAACCGGAAAATGAAGACGGTGCGAGATGCGAGTGTCGATGAAGGGAAAAGTCATGGATCGATTTTGCATGATTCTCTGTCAAATAAGCATAAACAGTCGGACTTATTGAAAAGTCAGTTTTGCTGGCGAGGTCAATCAATGGATTCTTGACTTCAGCGAAGGTCTCGATGATTTTATTCTCATGATCGTGCTCATTGGGCAAGTGCGAGTGGCATAGTAAATCTGTTTTTCCTTCGATCTCTCTTGGGAATGACCGCTGCATATCCGTGCTCTGGTCAAGGTTACTTCTTGTATTTGGTGTAAGGTTCTTGGTCAACATAGACCGTCGGTTAAAGTATAGCTTGTCATCACGACTACTGTTGTCCTTGCCGACATCTTGTTGCATCGATCGATTGAAAGACAAAGTGCTCTGTGAATGTTTGTTCTTGTCCGTCGTCGACAAACGTTTGAACAAGGCTAATGGATTTTCATTTGCATTACGTGCCATTAACTGTGAGCTTTTCTCTTGTATTGATGATGTCAACGGAGAAGAGTCCATGAAAATATCCTCGATCGCATACGAGTTCTGACCACCATCATCCCTCGTGAGCGTTTGAAAACGACCGACACTTTCGTCGAGAATACTCGAAACGAATCGATCTGCTTCGACAATCTCCCGGCCCGCATTCATCACTTCGAGTGTAAATTTCTCGATCGGATTCGACTCGGAGAAGAACTATCAACGAACGTGAAGACGAAAAACAATCCAAAACATAAAAGAGATTATGCATTTGATTTACTTCAGCCAACCAATCATTCGGTATTGCATCACGTTGAATATTGCTACGTGATAATGGATCACCGATAAATATCTTCAAAGAAGAAGAAGAACGAATGTTTGTTCCAGTAAATTGCAAATAAACTTTTTTGTATTTAAAAAGACACACCATCATGTCCGTTTGTCTGGCTATTGTATGACCATCAAATTGATTGCCGATTGCTATTTCTGCGTCTCTCCAATTGAACGTGGTACAAAGATCACGGAATTCTTCGGAATTCAATTGACGGACTCGTTCGCCCATTCGAAATTGACACTTTTCGTCCGTATTGACCTGTTTTTCGGTCGTATCGTACTGTTTTCCAAACAACCTCAGCATCACAAGATCCTCTGGTTCACCACCGCATCTCGTCGATGGCTCGATCTCTGAACTCGTTTTCTCTATTGCAGGATAATCTTGCCAATTAGGCACGGACTGATGAAATTCAGTTTCTTCGTGCTTTTGTCGATGCATCAATCGTCTCTTTTCCCTAAGCATATCAAAATTGACTGTAGGCAGTAGACGTGACAGATCATCGAATACGAGACTTTCGCTCAGAGGTTTTCCCTAAAACACAAAAAAAACCTCCACTAAAAATGCATTTTTCTTATCGAACTATAACCTGAACAAGAAAGTAAAGTCGATCGAATTTGAGATAATTGATCAAGTGAGGAATTAATATCTTCAAATCAATCGATATTCATCAGTTATGAACACAGTGAGAAAAGCAACTCACTTCTGTCGTTTTCAGTAACATTTTCCAGAGAAGAGAATATCCAGCATGATCGTTGCTGGTCAATTCGTCAATCAATTCTTGTTTGAGACTTTCATCATTGGCAAAGATTTCCATAGGTAATACACGGCTAGCTGTCGTTCCGAGATAGCTGTAATCAAAGAGACAGATGAGATTTTGACGCCTTTTAATCTTCTACATTTACCGTGAGATGAATTGTTTGCGAAGTCGTTGTTTGGTCGTCGGTAGCTGAGAGTGAATTGAGACTGCAATGATCACTTCAGCATCGGCAATAAATCGAAGACAGTGTTGAAGTGGAAGAGATTCAGTGACGGACAATGTTTGGGAAATGTATTGGAGAAAAGGCCATGCAGCCAGCGAATCGGACACGAGTATCCGATAGAAAAGTTCGATATTGTCTCGTGAGATATAGTCAGCAATCGAATCAAAAGAAGACGATAATTTTTCGAATTCGAGAACAATCTTGCATGTGGCATCATCTCGATCAGCAACATTCGGCTTGTTCACTTCTTCGAAATCGTGTTCAATCTTATTTTTACTGGATGATTGAATAGGCAAATATTGCCGAGGGTTGTAATCAAAATAGGAGATGTTGCCAATGGTGACTTTAGTCAGTTTCGGGTCTTTCATGGTGAGTTCTACGGTGGATTCAAAATCCGAAGTAGTTGGCGGTGCTAGAGTGATGTTCGTTGGCAATGATAACCGGCCGACGAGTTGTCCAGTACGATCTGTATTCGATTTGAGTCGATACTGAGATGATGCATGTGCGAGATAGCGAGGTAGCCAATAAGTTCGTAACTGATCGACGGCATTAACCGCCATTTGAAACCAAACAGCATCGGAAGTATTCGAATCAGGCATAAAAGAAATCCCATTGTTGAAATCTTCGATGTTGACCGCAATCGAACGGAATTCATCACGTCTGGAATAATACTCATAGAAAAAGTTTAAATACGACGTGTCGATACGTTCGGAAAGCATTGCATGTCGAGATCGAAGTAATTTCATTGTATCAATAAAATAATTCCAATATTTCATTCCATCCGTAGACTCAAGAAACTGCAGAACAAAAGGTGTCCTTCACAACGAACGCATCCATCTGAGAGACTATACTTGATAGAAATGTCGCACATCCATCACGGTTGAGAACACGTACGAATATTCTGGAGTCGTTGTTTGTTCGGGCTCTTTCGATCCGACAAATGTATGCGTCTTTAGAGACAACGGTGATTTGTCTTGTTCAATTGAAATATTTGCTTCAATTGATCAAGTCATTCGAAATGATTTTGCTTAACTTACTTACGTATTTTCATCAGTAACAATCCGAGCAGACTTTCCAAGTACAAATCTGTATAAACATAATTGTTGACACGACAATTGATTAGCCACGCTTTGACTTCTTCATACAATTGATCGCAAGTCTATACAAGAAAAAAAAAGAATTAGGATGACATTACAAACTGCTTACTTGGTATTTGGCTAACATCGGTGGGTCGAACTCGAATTGATGAGTAGTACGATGAACAAAAACCCGCTGGGCAAAGATCTAGATGCAATTTGAGAACAAGACAAACGATAAATAACACCTAGTACGTACTGGAAGTGATAGATAAACATTGAAATAGTCGAGTGACATAGGATGATTGAAAATATCGACAAGCAAATTGGATGCATCAGCAAACAGAAATCGACATGTTGTATCTGAATACAAGCGCATTGAGTTGTATCTCCGTTCTATGTAAGAACAGTGTACCATGAATCCCAGCGAGCTGTGGATGACGCATGTTCTTTTCGAAGTTGATCGCACGGATCGGATCGCCAGCTCCAGTAATAATCTCATTCAAATTCTCTTGCTCAGTCACTATGGCCTAAGCGCAATCGATATTGATTTATCAGAAAGCGTCCCTCACATTACTCTGTTGACAACTGATGGTGAATCAAACTTCTGTTTGTTCATCGCATTCGTCATAATACTTTCTCGACGTTGTGTTTGTTGAGAAATGAAGTACTGAGCGGCTTTCATTGCTGAATTCAATCGTTCCTGAGTGTTTTTCAATGTCTGTTGCTGTTTGTTTGAACACTTGGACGGAATGACAAATGCGTCATCTGTCCATTTTGATCCAGTAACAATCTTCCTCGACATGATAGATCTAATACGAAAAGCGCGCTCTTTGTCAAAAAAAACCAGAAATGCAGTTCACCAGGAGGTTACATTTTATCGAAGTACGTGAAAAAAACAAGGCTTTCATTTTATCTGACAATTGCGTGTATGAAATCAACGGGTTAGACCATCTCGTTAATAGGTGAGACTGTCCGTGCGGTGTAATAAGCACTTTTTCTTCGCGAAGAGTACGAATCTCTCTTATCGGATGGCAACGAGCAATGTACTGAGCTCAGACCATCGGATAGATGGGGATGTGTCTGTTCGGGTGTCGAGGGCATCCGTGGATCGACAAGAAGTAAACGAGGCGTGGCTACACGTACTGACGATGGACCACTGTGATTGGCAGGTGAACGATACAAACAGCGTTCCTGTATGATACACAGTAGAAATGGACAGACGAGCGCGATCAGAAGTGAGAAGGCAACAAGTGTTGGCATGAACCATGCGACAAAACTTTTCAGTGATGCACGAACTTCTGGATTATCAAAATCACTTGTATTGTTGGAGTTCGGTGACGAATGACTAGAGTTATTCAATCGCGACAGTGAAATGTTTGTAGATCGATCTGAAAAGATAGATCAAAGAGGTGCGGAGAGATCGAGATCGACTCCATCACATACATAGTGGACTTTTGAGAGCTAGTGTTAGACAACACTCGAGTGAGAGAACAAAGAATAACAGGAAATGTAGCATTGCATGATGAACGAATGAACTGTCCTAGCAACAGGTTTGTTTATCTTTCAGTCTCTTTGTTTGTGATTAGTATGCCTTGTGGCAAATTGTACGAGTAAGTTCTTTCGTGAGCATTAGCCATACTCAACTGTACGTGTCGTTCTAGCAAATTGTGGACGAAGTATGCATCCGATTCATTCTCAGAGTGGTGAGATACTAGATTGCAAGGATGTTCTTCGATTTAAATAGCATGTGTGGAAAGTGCGCACAAATAATCTTTCGCAAATTCGTCTGCGGAAAAAATGATGCTTTTGCTGGATTGTGTCTAGAAATGTACATCTGTCAATTCTACAAGAGAGATTCTCTTGAGCATTGTAACTTTCACTAGACAATTGTTTACGGTCGTTAAGAATTTAAAAAATGATGAAGACGATTTCTGAATTCAATCCGACAATAGAATCAGTTGAATATTGAAATGTTCGATGAATCGTAGGTATCTGGCTAAATATGGCGATTACCGTGAGCGTCTTCAAGCAATACGCGAGGATCACCAGTGTTTTATGCAATTTCAATTACCTCCTCTCAAACCACCATCATTTCATGTTAGTGCCCGTTAAGTCATTGAAATATATGAGAGAGCCCGATGTATCTTTTCCTAGGCGTTTGGTGGTCCTTCCTCCTTCGTGCAGCGATCTAGTAAAATTGATAATCATGAAATTTCTTGCAAATACAACCCGCAATTACCATCCGAGTGTCGGCGTGCTTCTAGATGTGACTATATTGAAGACATGACTCTTCCATTTACATTGACAGGTGATCGAGCTAATCTGGATGAACTGCGGGCGCTAATGCAAGCCGAGGTTAGTCGCTTGATCTACAGATGATGTGTGTGTGAAGGTGGTGTTTTTTTCAGAACTTTCCTGAAAATCTTTATCCTGTTGATGTTCGACGTCAAATACCAGTTGACAAAGAAACAAGCCCACTGTTACTCAACAGTGTTAGCGATGATAATCGCGGATTATCTTCACGGCAATTCACTTCCATAACAAAAGTGTCTTTGGAACCATTGCTTGCGGTAGAAACAGGCAGGGGCAAAAATAATCTAAGTCATCCGGCGACGAGGCACAGTGACGAATCGTCGTTGAGTGAACGCGCGCACTCCTCTGCAAACAGGTCAGATGACGGGTGTCACAACTAGATGGACCTACTGTTGTTCACGTCTTTTTCTGCTGTACAGATCGAGTAAAAAATCCGAATTCGGTCCAGCAACCACCATAACTCAGCCATTCAATGCAAGCCAATCTATGCCTAGCCGGATTACTAATCCATACGCGCAACTAATTGAACGGCTTCGTAAGACCGATAAGAAGAAGATCGACGGTCCATCATCATCAATGGGTACTGGCGGACTAAGAAATTCCGACGTCATTCCCGCATTATCCGAGCCTGCGGTAGGATTTACAGCTATTCTCAAATCGACTTTCCCAATCAAAGACGATGTCTCAGATGGACATAGAAACGCGCAATTCTGTTCAGACACTCCTCAAATTTCTTCAATCTCTCGATAGCGATACGGATAGACAGTTGAATCCAAATTCATTCGATGAAAACACCATCGCTGCTCTGTTCTCTGTTGACAACCATCTTCCATCGTCTATTTACGTGCCTACACATGTTCGTCAACTCGAAACTGTACCTAAACCTATTCTTCGTTCATTGAGAAAAGAATCGAATGATGAACGAATACTCGACAAGGTAAATACTCATGCAAAAATTCGGAGATTATTCGCAGAAATAGGTCATACAGAGGATAGTGCAGAAGGGTTTTACTACATAATTGATGTCGAATTTCCTATTAGATTCAAGCCGAAATGATGGTCCATAAGGAGAAACCGTCGACGAAATCAAAAGAGCACACAGCGACTGCGCCATCAGAAAAGATGCCTAGAGACTTCGGACGGATTGCGAACAAGAGTGAGCCGCAACATTCCAATCGGAGCTCTCCATTGACTACAACGTCTAATTTTGTCGATCAGGATAATGAGATAGTAAGAATCCATATTGCATTTAGAGGGTGTCTTTTCTCTTGTATCCGATTTAGAACTCACGACTTTTCAGTACCTACAGTGTCAAAGCATTCAGAGAATTTTTAATTCGACAGCATACATCTGTTCGTCTGCCCAAGGTAAATGTGTTTAGTTGTTGACAAATAAAAAAGACCATGCTCCTTGCTACTTACAGTTGTTTCATGATGTTGATCGATGGTCCCAAGAGTCCGGAGCGCATAGAGGTGGAAAAAAACAGCAGTGACCGGGTGGAATAAACCATCACGTAAGACGAAACGGTGGAAAACAACTGTCAATTTTTTTTCAAACGAGCAATCATTCAGTAGAGATCACTCGATTATCTCTTGGAAAAAACTTGCCAGGAGATTTGAAGAGGAATATAGGTTGAATTTTACCAATATTGTATGAAAACTGACATTCAAGAGTACGCTCTCCAGTGGTTTTTTAACGTTCTTGTCAATAAAGCGATGTTCACTTGATTCATCTCAGTCCATTTTGTACACTATTCCAAGAATGATCACTAAAGTCTGATATTAGATTTCAATTAGCTAGTTATGTAGAAACATCGGACAGATTTTTGGTTTGAATCTGGGCAAAGTTCGGTGTGAGTGGGGCCGGAACAGGAAAGGTAGGATGGAGAAAGGAATACAACGGAACGGAGCAGAGACTGTTGGAAATCTGACGAGGGAACCTCTCGAGGTGTTCCATCGCTTTTGAGCTCATCTTTTGGGCATCAGTAGGGTACTACGAGACTAGAACAGCGCTAAAAGGATTTGTGCCCATAGCCTGTAGGGCTGAGTTATAGCCAATGCAAGACCGATTTTTTGACTGAAATTTTGCCCATGAGTGCACCTCGTGTTTGACCGATCTTGAAAATAAAGTAAGAGAGAAACATAACTTTTTTATATGAAAAGATATAGGAAAAAATTCTTTATCTGCCTTTAATATGATGAATTTCAAAAGAGGAGCTTTCGGTGTCAATTGGCACTGAATAACCTGTTTATGACAGCCATTTTTTGTACCCTGACAACTTTCAGTCGTGTTATTATAATTTCAGTAAACTTTAAATAGATGTTTCATACATAGTTCGATAGAGAATTTCAAGCTCTACAACTTTGCTATGAACCATTTTCCCTGGTTTTGCTTTTTTGAAGAGATTGAAGCCGTGCTTTGTTGTCCCTTACGATGGGATCCACTCTAGGGCCATCCATCTTCGGCTGGGGAAAATGTTTGGATTGTGGATTTATATATTTGACAATATGTTTTTGAAAATTTGTTTCATGTAAAATAGATTTAAAAGGACCAGAATAGGAGTGGCCCTGCTGATGATGGCATACTACATTCAATCGAAGTTTTTAATTATGCAATTCAGTTTCATGCGTTCTGATTGTGTTATTCGTAATTAGTACCCCAGACTCACTATACCTATACGCGTTTGGGTCGAAAAACAATTTAATTTTTTTTTCGATTCCTGGGGGTACCCCAGGTCCCAAAAAATCGATCAGACCGTGTCCCGAATTTTACCTGTGGAATATGATCAGGGACCATCCGTGACTCGATTTCAATAGAAAAATCTCGAATCCGTTGTGGGCGGGAAAACGCCCTCATCCTTTTAAAAATATAACAGAATATCCGAAACTCGAAAAAATAAAATAAAATAATATCCAAGAGAGAATCCACAAGTCCAAAAAGTCAAGAACCCAGAGATGGGCAACTCTGGGTATTTGCCACTCCAACTCCATTTTATAAAATACCACTCCAACTCCAGCCCAACTCCGACGCGGCTTCTACAACTCCACTCCAACTCCATCTGAAAAAGTCGCAGCTCCGGAGTTAACTCCAATTCCGGATCGGAGTTGCTCATCTCTGCAAGAACCCAATGATCCAGGACGTACTTCGCAACATTCAAACGTGCAGTGAACTGAATAAAACGGTGGTTGTTCAACGACCAACGTTTAACGGACGATGAAAGATTAAAGCTCATGCGACTCCTGCACACACACTTCGGCGACGAGCAAGTAGACGTGCAGGCTAGTAATAAGCATTTCCGTCTTTTTCGACAGCACATGATCACTGAACTACCATCTTTGGTGGTGAGTCAAACTTATTGAATTACGACAATCATCGTTTGATTCATCGATATGCAAGTCAGGCCAGACAAGAGAATTTCGTTGTTACAACATGAAATCAATAACAAACATGACGTAACACTAACTGGGCACCATTGTTGGCTTCTCTCAACTACTCGACAAGGCCACTTGAATAATAATTCTACTACATTCTTTCTCTAAGTAATTTTGGCTGTGTGCTTGATGTATTTTAGAAATATTTCCAGTCAGAAAAAAACGCTCAGTGCATAGCACGTGATTTTTCTTTGGTTGAGAACACGTCTCGCGTTCGCAAAAGAAAGTTTTATTTTTGCCTGACACCTTTCCAAAGTTATCTGATATTTTCATGACTTCAATGAATCATTCGCTGGTTTGCGATCCGTGTTACCGATCGTTTCAATGTTTGCCAAATCGCTGTCTTGTCCGATTGAGTGCAACCGACGACAGCGACCGAATGACGAGAATTCGTCGTTTCGAAAAGTTGAATGATTTCGGTAATCGCATGCGTTGTGGTTTGTAATTTTTGCACTTTCAATCCCGCTTCAATCGCCGCTTCAATCGCCGCTTTGAATCAAGAATAATCGACTATCGGAGTTTCAATATCGAGAAAGAGATCGGAGACGATGCCGTTGAAGAGTGACAGATCCAGTTCGGTCATTTTTCCGACGTTCATATCTTTCATGGCTAGAAGAACTACTTGATCGTCTGTCAGCTGTGATGAATCACGTTTCTTTCGACCGGCATAACGAAGAACAGCGGCCATAGAACGAAGACCGAAGTCGTAGAAATCTAGACAATTCATTGTTGCCATAAAACACAAAATAAGAATCGCACGCACCTTGTTTCGATAATTGTTGTGCGCACAATTGATAGAGTGTGTAGACTCTAGTAGCCAATAGACGTGTGTCCGAAAAACCTTCACCGAAGAGAATAATTTCTGCAATGTAATTACACTCCAAAACGACCATAGAAATCGGTCGAAACATGGAGTTCAAATTGTCCGACAATTCCGTTCGACCAGCGTAGCCTGAAGAGAATATTCGGATGCGAAAAAATTCAATGGATTTGTTTTCACCTACCGGAATTCATGGTGATGAACAAACCGCATGACCAGATTAGATCGATATCTTGTGCTTGGAAGATAAATTTCGTCGTCAACCATCGTTTGTCAACCATCGCAAAGGCGTCCACTTCGGAAACGTTCGCTTTCGCTCGCATCGAATTTTCGATATCGCCTTTGAGCGTCGTCATGGTATTGAGACTCGAGGTGATCTGTTGGGCAACAACCGAGAGTATCTCGATGTTGATTCTACACGAGCAAACGAGTGTACGTGTGAGAGAAGAAAAGAGAAATGACGAACCGATTGAATTAAACAAAGATTTGAGAGTAAGATAAAACACACGCCGCAATCAAGACAGATCCGAAGGTTCTTCGCCACTTCGATCTCAGAAGGGATGGGTGATTGAATGAAGTTGAATTCGATCGAAATCTTCTTGTGTGGCTATCAATACCGATTCAACAGTTTCACTTGCGGCCAATGGACGTGTAATACAACTTCCATCGAATTGATGTCCATGGTCTATGAGTTGACGCCGGATTCGATCCAATTCGGCCCAAATTTCATCTGATCGTCGATGCGAACGATCGTGAGCTCGGAATCTCTAAGACAGAAGATGAGATAGACTTTTTCAGTGCTCTCACATGACAAAATATCTCGTTTACCATCAATTCTTCGTTGGCCTTTGCCCATGGCAATCCAACTTGTGGTTTGTCTGTCGATTGGTGTATTTCATCCCGAATATTTGCTACCATATCCATCTCTCCAATGAACGAATACGTATTAGCCAAGAGAATTCGACTAGCAGTGAGATAGCGATGTTGATCAGGGAATTGGCGTTGTATTCGATCGTGCATTCTTTTGGATACATCACTATCGCCTTGATTACGTGCATCCGACAAGATGGTCACTAGAAAAGTACAACGAGAACGATTCAAGTCTTCGCCCATTTTGAGATTATTGATTCTTACTGTAGAGAATCACTGAAGCCGGATAAGATCGTTCCAAATCGTCCATCAACCGCTGTCCTTCGTCGAAGAGAAACATTCTGCTCAAACAGTCCACCTGAGTGACAACAGAAAAGCTTCTTTCATCAATCGTATCAAGATAAGCTCGAGCGGGACTAACCATCGAAAGGGTTATTCTCTCTGTTTTGACGATGATCTGATCGAAGATCTCGCGAGCTTCGTTCACCAGCCCAGAATGAGAACAACCGTTGAGAACCCATATTGGTGTCGTTTCATCCACCATCGTTTGTGGCATCTGTCGATAGAGTTGAACAACCTGCAAACCCATCCCGTTCAGACCATACGAATTGACTACAAACATCCAACATGACGAGGACAAGGACACATGAACAGATTACTCACTCATAGACGTATAGAAAACTACCGTTGGATGCTGAATCGTATCAAAAATCCTCTTCGCTTCTTCGGCCGATCCGCACTTGCCCTAAAGATAACACATCACAAATCGAGCAATTCTCATTCAAGTGCAGTAAGTGAATGCACACACGTTCACGCAGTAAAATTATCACAGTTATTTCTTTGGAGTATGTTTCATTGCTACATCACTGCGAGGAAATCTTGACAGTTCTCTTGTCCTGTACGAGCAACGCACACACTCAAATCGTCTTCCAGCCGATTGAACTGATTCTTTCTCTCCTTTTCTTCCCACGATAGCCAAGCGCGTTGTTTCGGATGGACATAATATTCAAAGACCGTGTCCTTATTCGGGATTGTTCCTTCTAATTCTCGTACATAGGCATCGATCTTCCTTCGGCCATCTTCGTCAACCGAAGCACAGACGGACCAAACTGTGGAGAAGAGAAACCACAATTCGATCAAACGAGAAAAGTTATCTTCATCGGCCGGATCGACACCATTCTCTTTTGTTGCTAACGAATCGAAGAGATGAGCAAACGATCGTACCCCAGTCAATTCGGGAATCGGAATTAATTCTTTGCAATTTTGTTCTTTGAAGACTAGAATCGGTTTCGAATATTTGTTCGTCAACAATTCTAATGGTTCATGAAATTCTTTCGACTTTGCACTTATCCAACAATCGATAAATGGACGCCAATAGAGATTGAGATAGTCACAGTAGACAATACCACAACCTGAAGAAGAACGAAAGTGAGATTTAAAATATCACCAGAAAAATGCGACACTCACGAGAGACAGTAGCCGGAGAAGCGACCGCCATATCGCCGGTTTCGAAGAGCAGAGTGACTTGTTCGGGCATACCGAGACGTTCACCATTGGTCAATGTGAGAATCTTATTATCGTCGATGACAGAATTCATCGATTCAATCCAGACGGCATCGATCTTTGCAATAGAAATACATGTAATCAACAATCAAATAATATCGAACTTCTCCTTACCGGACAATCGAAGAGAATCCATTTCTGATCCGGTTTATCGTCTAAACACCAAAAAGAAGTATTTCTCTCATTTTTTTCCCCTATAGTCTC
>CAWUHI010000185.1:0-18489 GCA_963921925.1 Sphagnum tenellum | reverse complement strand
GGGTCACATTTACAAGATCTCCTTGGCACCCAGTACTCATTGTCATCAACCAAGTGACATATAACTTACAATTGCTATTCGCCTACAATTGTGACAGCCTATCTGCAGTCTCTCTCTTCCCACAGATTTCCTTGGCAACCGTTACCCACCATCATCTACTGATTGACATACAACTTCACTTTCTTATCCTCAAGTTTCAATTGTGACAACAATCTGCAGTCTCTTCCCACAATGATCATGGACAAAATACACAACAGCAAAAAAAAAATTCACCATAGACTGCCATCATAGTGTGTGCATGCCCAAGGCCAATGGGAACAAATCCACCATAGAAAATAGTATGGCAAACATAAGAAAAACCTCACCTTCAAAAAAGAAACAAATGTCCAACAAAGATATGTATGAGATATAGATATCTACAATCAAAATACTCCCCAATACTACCTTGATAACTGTTGAGTCAGATCCAGAAAAACCAAGAATTGGGTGCAGTCGTACACATTTTGATTACTGCTCATAAAGTATCATACCATCACCTTCATCATGAATAGCAGTATGGTAGCTGCCATTAATTCTTTCCCCACTGACTTTGTCAGCTCTGGAAGAGTGGGTGTACATAAAGAGCATAATAATCTGCACAAAATTTCCAGCAAATAGTGAAATAAAAATCTGTGTGCTGAGTTCCTGTTGCATTTCTAGAAGCAACATGTTGGCTGCAGCTGGAGAGACATGACAAATAATTATCAAAACAGTCAACTCTCATTCAAACTGCATAGCACCAGCCTATATTGAAAACACTAAGCAAACAACTTTGCTCTGAACGCATAAGACTGTTCAACAGGAGTGACAAAGAAAGCATAAAACAGTGAAGAAAAACACAGAAGACAAAAAGAACCTTCAGCGGGTACTGAACTCTCCCTCACTCACCATCAACAGGTAGTTTCAATATGTGGAACCAGAAGAACAACAGCAAGTACTGAGCAGTCCATATCAATAACACAATAATTCCAATCCTAAAGGACTTGATCACAATATAATTTGCTCATAAATGATGTACAGAGGTTAGCTGTAGCATACGCCTGCCACAAGCAGGTTCCCACTACACAGAACATAGAAAGAACATCACATCAAATCATTTGATTGAACCTTAGTAAGGACTACACACAACCAGTCAAAACTCCAGAATCCTCGAAGTGAAGCAGAATGCAAAAAGATATTACTGGAAAAGAGTGCGTCCACATACTTTTCCTTTCCAGTCACCCTTACCACTAAGTAAATCGCAGCGATACAGTAAAATCTGTAATTAAACAAATTTCTTTCTGGTGCAAAATTGCACACTTGGATGGAATTTGTCCCTTAGCAGACACAAAGGAAAACAAACAATAAGAAGCCTTACTATCCTAACAGGCCAGCACATGCTGAAATTCCTGAATTTCATGGTGTTAAACAAAAAGACTGCGCGTCTTATTTTGATTTCACATGACAATTGTCTCGGTTCTGAGAAAACTGTCTCCCTTCTGAGAAGAGAGTGATTAGATGTCCACCTAGAAAGATAGAAAGTGTTGAATACTGCAAACGATCCCCAAGACCCCTCAGGTCCCTGATAACAGACCTTGCAGGACCGAAAAAAAGCAAGCTTCACCTTCATCACCCCGCATTGTTCAACAAGAGCAATGGCCCCTCTTGACAGAAAATAGTCTTTCCTCCTAGCTACCCTACGGACTACATTAGATCGTAAAGAAGCTCCAACCTACATAAAGATGCATAACAGTATATATTACATGAGGGGCAAAAATGATAAGAGTAAGTAACAACCCCACATTCAATACAATCTTCAGTATGGGAGCAGGACATCATCGTAGTTTTGAACATGAGCTCTCAACTCCATAGCGCACCAGAAGTTGTACAAGTTTATCTCTTGACAAAGGCTGCACACCACACAGTAAGATAATCAGTAGACCAACTTCTGATGCGCAATGCAAAAAAATAACTGAGAACGTATATGAAAACTTTCTTTGGTGATTACATGAACACCATATTGAGCAGCACACAGGTATATCAACCTTATTTCATTATGTGAATGATGGATCAATGTATCATACCTTAGTCTGGAAGTCATCAACTCCAGCTTCAAAGAAGAGCTCTCGATCTGACTGCAAGGCATTGCCTGTGAGAGCAATAATAGGAGTCTTCACTCCCATCAACCGCAGCTGCCTTGTTGCCTTCAACATGAAAACAGCAACATATTGTCTTCACAAGAACACAGTATACTGATGACACAAACCCAACCAAAGCAACAACTTGGGATCCATCATTCACACACCTACAGAAAACATAATCTGCACATCAATGTAGCCTCAAGAGAGAATGCAATATCAAAGTGCAACCATCATTTGTAACAATAGATACCTCGTGACCATCCATCACAGGCATCTCCTTATCCATTAGGATGAGATCATACGTTCTTCCTTGCTTGTAGTAATCTACTGCTATTTGTCCATTCTCGGCTTCATCACACTGCAAATTGAGATTCTGTAGAACTTTCCGCAATATTATCTGCAGAAAGAGACAGAATAATAGTGTGAAATCAACCATCATAACACTAGACATTACTCATCTCAGAAGCATTATGACCACCAGGAAACAAAACAGAATTGCCTCACAATTGAATTGCAGTGAATTTGCACCTCTTGCAGCAGACCCACTCAAGAAAAACGTGGGCAACAGCCAGTGTGTGAGCCAACTCTCTCAATCACCAATCAGTGAAGACAGGGAGGAAGAACAAGGATGACAAGTTTGTACTCACTCTATTGATGCGGGTATCTTCTACTAGTAACACTTTTCTCTGGAAGCTTCCACCATCTAACTTTGCAATGTCAGTAACCTTTTGAGTGATTCCATTGTTCCCAGCTCTTGGTTCTTCTCTTCCAGTATTCAACATCCCATTTGCTGTTGTGTCATGAGTAACACCCAAGCTAAGCAAAGAATTTGAAAGCTCTACCTTCTCCAATAGTGCCAGATTTGAGTCAGAAAAGGACTGGGAAGGCTTGCGATTTGTGCCTGGATCACAGTGCATGAGAGGGAAAGGTATGGAGAAGAAAAAAGTGCTGCCTTTGCCCTCTGCAGATTCAACACCAATAGTTCCACCAGCTCCCTCAACATATCGCTTGGCCATGCTGAGTCCTAATCCTGACACACCTGATTTTTGGACCCACCCTGAGGTCACAAATGAATATGGCTCGAAGAGTTTCATTTGATCATCAGCAGAGATCCCTGAAAGAAAGTTGTGCCAAGGTTAGAAAGCAAATGGAGAGATACCAAGAGGACATAAAATAAGAGACAATCACCTTTCAATCTCCCAATTCCACTGATCATAGCCAACTACAAGCAAAGACAGTCACTTTCCACACATTCACTAAAGCTAACTAGTTAAATGGTCAGCTACAAGATAATCTAATTTAGATATGGAAGAGAGACTACAAAATATTTGCTGGCTTCTCAAACTGATTTTAAGATTCTCAACATCTTCACAAAAGGGACAGTCTTTCAGCCAGTTCCTCACTCAGACCCTACTTTAAACTCTATGCTTTCCTGCCCAGGCAGCAGCCTCTCAATGGATATAGAACAGGACTGAACTTACCAATCCCATCATCTTTCACAGAAAACCTTATCCTTGCAACCTTGCCATCTGTAAATATCCTCTGTGGTGCAGTCTTTGCCAAGATGGAACTACCTGCGGCTCCCAACAAGGAGTCCTCAGCAGGATCTGCTGGTGCAGGATATGATGGGGTAAGAGAACTTTTACATAACGTATCCAGCTCCACACTTTCAGTAACTTCCTCACACTGCAGGTCCAAATCTAGCTTGCCTCCAGATGGTGTGAACTTTATAGCATTGCTCAGAAAATTGCCTGCACAATATTTTAAGAACTGTCAGATGAAGTTAGGTTATAAGCTGACATGGTGACAAAATGGTCGTCCATTGACTCCAGCACTGCAGCAAGAGAAACAGCACACTCCATATATTGACAGGTGAACCAGATGGTGCTAGATAGACTGGTCACCTAATGTCTGCACAATGCGTTGCTTGTCTCCAACCACATGATGTGATGCAAGAAGCTTGCTTGTCATGTCATCAATATTCATGTTGAAAGCAATCTGCTTTTGCTCCAGTAAATCCTTCAAACCCCAGGACAAGAACCTCACAACCGTAAGAATATCAAACTCTTCCCTACGCAGCTCCATTTGCCCAGACTCCCATTGCCCTGCCACAGTTTTAAGCACAATACAGTTTAGGGTTATCGCTTCCCACGAAGAGAACTCCACAAAACAAAACACAGCTAGACATTACCAGCACACCCATCAGCAGTATTTACATCTCAATTACAGTCTGTGAACACCAAACTAGTGCAAACAAAATCACAATGATTTCAAGGAGAAAAGGGAAAGGAGGGTGTTTAAGTTGATACCCATGTCTGTAACATTATCAAGAACACTGGTCATGGTCTCAGCACAATCAAGCATCATCTGAACCAAGTCCATTTTGTCTGCAAGTCCCAGTGCACCAACTCCATCCCCAGTGGCCCGCATGTGGCCTAATCCCAAGACAATCGCATTGAAAGGAACTGCCAGGATCAAACAAAAAACATGAGAAACCATGAGATTTATCATTGTGATCTTCACAAAGCCCATTCCTTCCACAAATAAGAAACAAAAACACTAGCACTCACAAGCGAAAAAAAACAACAGGTGCGTTACAAACACTGTATAAAAAAGTACATAGATGTCACCACCTCTGATGTTATGGAAAACGTAAGCCATGAACTGTTGTTTGGCCTGATGTGTCTGAAGCACCTGCTCATCAGCTTGCTCCACTCTGTTGCGACTTTCTTCTCCAACATCTGCACAATGGGTACAAAAACTGGCTACCACGTTGTCCGAGCGCCTCCAAAGAACACCAGCATCAGACATCCACATTCCTGTCAAAATGGCAAGTCCTGCACTTACCAGCCCTAGTAGAGGGGAAGAAGCCATTGCAAGGAACTTGGCATGGGAGAAGCCACCACCAATTGAAGATCTTGTTCGTGTTATAGTAGTAGCAGTATTCAACCTTGGAACCGATGATGTGAGAAAACAGATGCAAAGATAGACTGTCAACAGTGCAATGGCAATGGTGAGCACAGTGTGAGCCGCTTGAAAAAGCAGGACAGATTTGGAACACCTCTCTGCCTCCATGTCAAAATCATTCTCTTGTGTTGTACTCATGGACACACTCTTGGAGGAGGAAGCTGTCGTCCCGATCTTATTATGGCCTTCAACATCCCAGTACTCTCCAATGCACATCTTGCGTGCTGCAGCATGCCCTTTTCCAACAGGCAGACTGGAAGTGCGCCTGTCGCACAACGAAGAGTAGGTCTTGTAAACAAATCTGTCAACCTGTCCAGTCCTTATGGAAGGCGCAACATAATCTTCGCCAAGCTTCTTCTTCTGCCAAGGTTCTGCAGGAGATCCAGCGGTGAATGCCTCAGAAGCAGCAGCAGCAAAGGCATCATCATTTGTGAAATCTTTCTGCTCGCGGGCTAACAACCCTAACTGCTGCATCGACATCGCTCTCGCCTCGCTTACTGTGCGATTCAGACTCTTCGCGTAAGGACAGAAATCGTGTTCCAACACTGGACTGTTGTTGTGCCTCGTAAGCGTGTACAATCCCTCGCCTTCCTTCCTTGACATTTTGGAGCTTTTTGTTGTTCCAGCACTGGCGACGCCGCGGCACTCTCCCCCTGCTTCTGGTGCTGCTGCCGCTACCGATGCTGCTACTTCTTCATTGCCGCCTTCATCGCTTTCTCTTACTGTAACTTCCATGCACAGAACCCGCTCCTGACGGCGACACCTTAACGATGGTCCCGAACTGCTCCGTTCCACTCTCATCACATCCACAGTCGCATTTCCCCCATGAAACGAAAACAGCGAGTCCTTCTTCCGGCATCAGACTCCAACCGATTCCAGTCCACCACGGACTGAAGAAAACTCTCCTCCTCCTCTTCTTCTTGTTGCGGCGCTAACACCAAGAACAAGGGCACCGGAAACGCTTTCCTCCACTTCTTGTCTGATTTTCCTCGTCCAATGTGGAATCGCCACCGCCAGCAGCAGAAGCAGCCTGAACATGGCTACAACTCCTTCTCCTCCTCCGTGCCATTTCTTCTTTCCTCTCGCTTCAATCTTCTATTTACCAATTCCCCATTTTAAGGTAGGACAAAAATCTTCAAAACAAAGTCCTGCAAGAATATTGCTGCAAACCTGCCGGACTTGAAGAAAATCCGCCAGAGCTTCGCGCCACCAAAAAAATCGCCTTCAAGAATAGCCGGGCCGCAAAACGTGAAGAAGCACCTGGTGAAGAAGGAAGGGGCGGGGCGTCGGGGACAAGAACAAGAAAGCCAGCCACCAGCAAAGACTCGTCACTATTACGGGCTTGCAAAAACCAGCACAACGGGCATCGATCTGCCCAGACAGACAGACAGACAGACGGATAAAGAATGCTCCCGCGCGCTTCTTCCCCAAACAAAACAAAACAAAAACCCAAAAATCCAAAAATCCAGGAAAAAAAAAAATCTGGGAAAAAAAATCAAAATAAGTAGAAATCGCCTTTCGCTATTACTCAAAGGACGACCACCACTTAGAAATGTCGTCTGCCATCGCTGCAATCAATGGAAGCAGCGACAACGACGACGACGACGAAGCTCTGCTTGCACGCACAATTGAGAGACCCAAGAGCGCTGAGGTCTTGCGGAAGCATGGCGAGCTCAGTGTGAACAGGACCTACACCTTAGGTAGTTGGATACCTACTTGTGAATTTCGTAAGTAGCTTGTGTTGCTGGCAACTCTAGACGTTAACCTAAGCTAGTAGTGTGAATAGAACGTAGGTAGCTTACGGCTATCGAGACAGGTAGTTACGTGGAAATTTCGTAGGTAGCTTGTGTTGCTGGCAGGCCTGGAGCGTTACCTAGTTGCTTCTCCATCGGTCACGACACGTGGTGGTGATCGTCCCACCTTATTAAGTTCAAGTTATTTTATTATTAGTATATTAGTAGCCTAAAATATTAGTCTGTATTTTTCTGTTTGTTGCTTTGGGTTGGCCCACTTGTTGCTTTTGCTTTGGCCACCAAAGAAGGAACAAAGTGCACACAAGTAATAATTTGCTCCAACTCTGTCTGTAAATGGGCACTACTACCATTATACACATTCAACGTTTGTTTGTTGTTGGCCTTGCCTACCAAGGCCCTTAAGGATATTGTGTTTGAATTCACTATAGAGTATAGTAGGTTTTAGGGATTTTGGCCCCTAGGTAAGTAGGTCTGGTTTTATATGAGGATTTTTGAAAGATGATGTTTTGGCTGGTGTTGAAACTTGAGATTAGTTATACAGTTATCAAATTTTCTTGAAAGATTTTGGTTTCTTTTAGAGGATTTTTTTGAAGATTCTATTTTTGTATGGTAAAATATTTGAGTTTCCATAATTCTTCTATTGCTTTAAGATACTTCTTCATGTAATTGGCAAGGCCTTGTTTACTCAAGATCAGTCAGAAAATAAATTCAGACCCACCAAATCCATTGATCCCATTGGCTGGAAAAAAAAATCTTCAAGCTTAGACATAACCTTATTATGTTGAACATTGAAAATAATGATCCCTTTTCAGCATTTTTCATTGGTCCTCTCATATTCTCATAAACCTACCAAACCTTGTTACACATTTAATTGTTACTTCATTCAACATATTATTACTAAGGAAAAGAAATTCAGACCACCAAATCCATTAATCCTGTTGGCCTGAACAGAAAATTTTCAGGCCTACACATACCCCTATTTTGCTAAACATTGAAAATAATTGGTCCTTTTTAGCATTTCCATTGGTCCTCTAAAATTCTCACAAACTTACCCATTTAATTGTTAGTTCATTCAAAATAACTAAAAACAAAAAAAATGAAACCACCAATATCCATTAATTTCATTGGCACATGAGCCTATTCAACACCCTTTGCATATCAATAGATTACTACTATAACCCTTTGTTTATATACAAACAAGGTTAAAGACAAAAAAGAAAATCAGGGCTCAAAAAGCAAGGAATGGGACGAAAATAATTACATGTGCTCCTTTCAACCACATTTAACTCCTCTCATTGACGAATTGATATTGTGCTCATCAAAAAAGGCATTCGCACCCTGGTCAATGTTGTCATTGTTGACTCACCACGAATAGATTTACTTTTTCAATCTTACCCAACTCAAAGATTTGTTGCCTTTGATGCGACTGAAGCCAAAGAAAGGAACTATTGCAACCAACATCCCAGTGATCAATTCTTCCTTTTAGTAATTGAAGTATTTGGTTGTTTACACAAATAGGCCAATGTGTAAATACACAATTGTGCCAATGCCATTTGGAACTTCAAAGGGCTCTCATCTTTTTGTTTTGGTCACTTTTATTTGTAAAAATGTTTCAATCACATTGCAAAAGATGCAAGCATCCTCCATCTTAAGTCGGGTGATAACCATAGGCTTAACTACTTCTCGACTTCCACCCCTTCATGACACACCTCCCATCATTACAACTAACCTACTGTAGGTTGTTGGTTTTTGACATGGAAAAATGTGGGTGACCTATTACATGCAAGTCGGTTTTGGAGATTGAAAATTTTTGACATCTACTTTGAAGTAACTTGGTATCTTGTAACTTCTTTTTTTTCCTTTTTCTTACTCCTTTGTACATTTTCCAAACCTATGGTGTGTTTACTAATATTGTTTTATAGGGTTTTTACTAGGAATGGGTTTTCTTTAACTTTGTTTGTACATTCTTATGTGACATTGAAAAATAGTTGTAATATGTGCATGTAAATTATTTTTAAAATTTGGGCAATTTGATAAACTAAAGCTAACTTGAAAGATTGAAGGTTTATCAATGTGGACTTAACAACCTATAACATCTTTGTGATTGCATCATCCATGTGTAGGCTATTGTGCATGTTGCAATGTGTAGCTAACCTTAAAGTCATTTCATTTCCTTCATTAATCTTCCCAAGAAATATATCAATGTGTTATCTCTCCTAATTATGTACACTTCCTCCAACAAATTCTTTCTAGAATTTCAAAATGGATTTTCTTTCTACAAATTCAATCACATATAAACTTTTGATCTTACATTTTCCCTTTGCAAATTCAATCACATGCAACCGTTTGATCTCACACTTTCAATTGCACATGAATCATATTTTTTTCTATGTTTGTGCATTCTTTTTACACTTGCACAACTCTCTTTGGGCTTTTGTTTAAAGCATTGTTGTCAATTGATGAGGTTGAACTTGAATGCAATCATCATAAAAAAACAATTCGACAATAGAAATATGTAATTGGAAAGTAATTTTGGCCATGGTGTATCCAACAACAAAAAACATTGTTCTACAACATATGAACATTGATTAATCTTGTTCAAACATGAATGGTGCTAATTGCATTGACTACAATTTGATCAATTATATATAACAATTTTGAGTCCACATTGCTATATACAATGAATGTTTCATCTATTGTTTTATTTGTGTAAATTGTTGCAAGTGTTGAAGATTGTATGGAGCTTCAATGATGATTGGTGGGGCTATTTTTAATGTTGCGACAATTTGTAATCACATTGTGAGCTTTGAAAACTCCTTTTGCCTTCATAATTTGAAGCATTTTCCAATCTCTTTCGAGAACAAGTCATTTATGAACATTGTGAAAAGCATCGTTGCATGTTGTTCCCCCACAATGTTCTTTTTTTTCAATGTTGTGGCCATGTTTGATGTGGCTTGTGTGTACACTCTCATCACACCTTCTCTGCCTACAAGTTAAGGTCAACATTTGATGATGGTGGTGTTTGACCTTTGCTTCAAAGGTGCGTTTTTTATGGCTTCCATGCTCATTATTAGCATGGGATTTTTAAAAACAACCAACAATGTATGAAAATAAAACTCTACCCTTTTGGATGCTTCACCTTATAAGGCTTTAGGGCCTTGTGTTGGATGTTTCATGGTTTATATTTGATTTTTGGAAAGCTTCAACAACTCCAAAATTCCTTATGAACTTGGGGATGTCACGCTTGATTATCCCCCATTTTGTCTCCAAACATCTCATTGGTCTATATGCACAAGAAGTTGAATGATTTTTATTATAATGTTCCCAAAAAAATTCCCAAAATATCTTGCACTTCTAACCATTGATTTTAATTAAATCTTGCGAGACATTGATAAATGAGCAACAAATTTGGCATTCTTGTTTAGGGACAAAGTTCTTCCCTTTCTTTTTACTACAACAATATTGACAATTTTTATTACCACCATCAAACTCCGCCTCAATGCACATGGACATACCATGAAGTGCCAAGAAATGTTTTGCAAGTGTGGAGTTTTATCACGATATATCCTAATGTGTTATAAAGGCAAAAAAAACAATCATTCTTCACCCCAACAATTATTATAGTAAACGGAAGCAACAACAAGGGCAGTCGTGCAACAAAACATAAACAACTCTAATAAGTTATTGTTGTAGGGATGTTCTTAGTAAACATGATGAACTAATCAAATGAATGTGGACTTAGCCATCTTCATGAATGGTTAAATTTTACTTATCAAAATAACAGAACCAATGATATTCCATGCCAAATTTCATTAACGTAAATTAACCTTTAATGGAAAAATTGGCATTTGAATTCCTACTGTGAAAATTTATAACCATATTTTCACTTGTACACAATAGAATTATCTATAAAATAATTTGGCCTTCATGTCGTGTTTTCGCCAAACTTCATGCCCAGTCCAATTCCTTGCCATGCTTGAATAGTTATTCATAAAGTAAGGAAAAGGCGACTCTATCACCCCAAACATAAGGTGGGATAATTGTGTTCAAGTTTTTAATTTAGGGTTTAGGGCCAATTATTAACTTTTAAGTCCAAATTTCATTATTAGGGTTTAGGGTCAACCAATTGGGGAGTATATTTTAGGGTTAGGTTTTAAGGTTAATTATTTTCAAGTTTAAGGTTTAAGACTAAGGGTTACCCATAACTTAATGTTAAGTTTTGTGTTTAAAGGTTGGTTTTATAGTGTATGAAAAAAGGTTAGGCCATTTGGGGTTCTATTTAAGTTTCAATAATAGTTTTTTAAAGGTTAAAGTGTATTTATTAAGTTCAATGAAAAACTGGAAATTAATTTTTTCAACCTATTAGAAGACACCTTAATTTGTTATAACATGTTGACAAAATTGTCACCTTCACAAAGTCTTTTGAATTTCATACAATACATGAAGCATGATAATGTCACCATGCATGATGCCTCTATGCGAAATTGGTTGAAGTCAACATTATGTGATGACGGACTTTTCATTGCATCATGCATTAATGATGCACTTACAAATGAGATTTGATGGCTAATGTTGGAAGAAAGGGTTACATTGGGTTTGCAACTATAAGAATTACCGAGTTGTATTACGTTCATAAATGGAACCCCAATGGAGATATGGAAACCATGGAAGGATGCATTACACAAAAGTTGGTTTAATGGTCATAAAAAAATTTATGCTATGAACAACACAATGATTTGTGACTAGTAACTTGGTCATTTAAATCGACACTAACTACCTTGGGTCATACCATGACGTGAACATACTCCAACACTCAAGCATTTATAACTAGTGGCACCAACATTTCACACATGGAGATGATTACTTTGAGTACCTCCTAGGGGATCTAGGTTACGTGGGCAAAGAAATGTTTATGCGTCAGATTGACATTGAAAATTTAACCCAAATGCTGACCATGTTATAGCAAAAGCATACAACAAGATGCATGTAAGATGTACGGTGCAAATGAAATGGAAGTTAGAATTTTGAAAAGAAAATGGCGACACCTCATGAAAAAAATTGATTCCACAAAACCAAAATTCTCACAATTGTTTCGTTATAGCTCTCCCTACTAACTACTATAGAGGATGCGAATGGACCTCAAACTTGAAGTCATTGGAAATCAAAACCCAAATCCTTTAATGTGGTTCTTAATTTATATTTCAAAGTTTTTTTCAGCAAAACATATTCTAAATAAGCTCTTTGGTAGTTAACACGAACTTGCTTCCAAACTATTATAGGAATAAGTTGAGTCACATGCTTTTTACTAGTGTTATATGCAACAAAATGCATGTCCTAGGATGTAGCCATGGTGCTTAAGTAGAGTGACTCCACCAATTACCTTGGAATATTTTCTTTTCAAAACAACCTTGATTTTGGTTACACCACTACATGTTGTGTTTCATAGATTTCCATCTCCACTTTTGTTGTTGCCATGAACTTAGTTAATATATCTATACTAAGGCAAAAGAAAAAAAACACACATTCAAACTTATGGTTTCACATTTTGGGTTTCCACACACTAGATTTCCAGTTTCCACCAACTAGATTTCTAATGATTGAAAATCCAACAACATGGAGTTTATCAAAACTATATGTCTATTTAAACAACATGGACAAAAAGTTAATAAGGTGAATGTTTTGGTTTTGAAAAAAAAAACAAAAGGTTTGTGTAAACCTTAAGAGTAACCCATATTATGGGTCCTAAGTAAAGAATAACAAAAAACAATTTGTCATGGTAACCACACATATTTAGATAGAATTCAAGCTTACGGTCACCATCAGAATTAGAAAATGCAAACCAAACTATGCAACTAGTTGTTAACTAGTCACACAAAAAAACACAAGCTAAACAAATGTCAAGATTAATTCACAAGATCATGCAAAGCCACAAACAACCAAAAAATAGATCAAAAACAACAATAGGAAGCATCAACAATAACATTGAATAAACTTTATGCAAAAACAACAATAATAAGCAAGCATTTAGACTATAGCAATCATTATTTGCTTGGGCTTAAGACATTAGCTAAGCAACCATTGTGCAACCCATAAAAACAAAAACATTCATGACTAGGATTTGCAAACACATGGTACTACAATTGGGTGTCAACAAAAACTTGGAAAAACTTGATATTCATCTGCAAGTTCTACAAAATCCATTTGTAGCTCCACAACCTAGTTTATACTTTTGCTTGTGGAATTCGGTGTAAGAGAAAGAAATTAACTACAACAACAAGTGGTTTTCAGGTGTGGAGAAGTTGGGCCTAGACACATTTATCAAAAGATATCATGTTGCTTGCAACTCGTTAGAAGTAGATTTAAATTAGTTAAAGACACCATTTAGTCAAAAATTAGCAGTTGGGTGCTAGTGTAGCTAGATTTATGGACTTGTCATGATCAACAACTCCATGATATCAAATGACAATTGTTGTAAGAATTTTATTAGTGGCTTGCTATAGATTTCATGATAAACACAAATTATTAATACACATTTTCATACATCATTTTTTTCCATCAAAACTTGTTTAAACTATATCTGAATAATCTATAATCGTAGTTATTACTTATGTTGTTGGTGCTAGTCATGTTGTATTACAATTTGTTTGTGTAGTAGTAACAAGACAATGATTTGTTAATTTATGTGCACAAGTAGTTCACTATTTTGGGGGACCCAATTTGACCAACAACTTCGGAGTCCAATTTTTGACCTCTCCAAGTACAATTATGCACCCCAAAATATATGAAAACAACCATGACCTAAATTCTTATGACAAATAACAAAGTGTTAAGGGACTAATGTTTCTACAAAAGATGGACATACCACAAAAATCTATGTTTTTGTCAACAACAAAAGTACCTTGTGTTCTAAACAAATATATAACTAAATATACAACAATTGTCATGGAAACCACCATAATCATTACAAGAAAAGGTGAATGGATTAGACAACAAGCAACTTGGGCTATTGACTTGTCCTTATAGTCAAAGTAGATTACAATTAGGCCATTGAGACCAATGGAATCACAAAACTAAATTAAAACCCCAAATTAGCAAAACACCAAAATGTAGTTATATCCTAGCTAATAATGCTTAAAATGACACAAAATATTTTAAGCATTCCAATTCAAAGATCATGCGATTCTTGAAAAGAAAACTTCAAAATTCCTAGCTTTGTGATTGATTAGTGGTAAAAAACTTTATTAAGTTTCACAATTTTAAATGTTTTCGACAATTAAGTATTAAGATTTATTCATTCAACAAAAACACCACACCATTGATGGGTCCATCAATAATCAAGTGAAGATATGTTCAATAACAAAGGCATTAGTAAGAGGAAGAAGTAGACCACTAGGGTTTTTAGAAGCAAAATTAAGGTTATAGAATTTGGGGTCTAAGTTATATGTCATTTCAACTTTGGGTTTTATTACACATTTTTGTCATGGATGCCAACACCATGGAATCCATTTATTTGAATGTTCATGATCTGTAACTTGTAATGAATTTGTACTTAACTCCTAATTTAGTTTAATTCACTTTTAATTAGCTTCTAATTGATGTCACGAATGTCAATGCCATGGAGTTCATTCATTTGAATGTTCATCCATAACTTAATGAACTTGTACTTAACTCTTCATTTAGTTTCAATTCACTTTAAGTCAACTTTTAATTAAACTTTAACTCACTTATAATTAACTTATAGTTCACTTTTAGTTAAGTCTTAATTCACTTTTAGTTGAGTCTTATTCGCTCATAGTTTACACATGGGTGCAAATGAACGCACTTGGGTGAATATGGGGCACATGTAAGTTGGAAGTCTTTTGAGCTAGGTGCCCAATGGATATAAATAGAAGTATGATTCCCCACTACCTTTAGTATGTTTAACACTAATTTTGAGTGCATTTTCTTATCATAGTTTTGGTTTTTTTTTTTTTTTTTTCATTTTTATAACAAAATCCTATTGAATTTTTGTTTTGCAGTTTTCATGTTATTGTCATGTTCTTATTCTTATTTTTCTTGTTTCATGGTATGGATTTAAAAATAAGCATATCCTTGTTTTGTTTTTGTGTAAAAAATATCGTAAACTTGGTTATTTAGTGTTTGTGACATCTTTAGACATGAGTGGGTTTTAGTTTAACTAACACTTAACAAATCTTATGTGGTTGAAGATCAAATTGGATTTGGTATTTTGTAAGCCAAATAGTAATTAGGGTTAGAGGATCTCACAAAAATGGCAACAAAAAACAATAAATGGCCATATGGAAAGAAGAAAATATTGTCAAGGAATCATGTTTGGGTTGAGGCAATCATAAAAAACCTTTTCATCTTATGTTGTTTGCGTTGTTAGAACCATAATGGAAGTAAGTACCTCACCTAAAAAAAATTTGTTGTTGGTGGTGACTTTGCTACCTCCTATAGAGAATTGATAATGACAAGGCGCACATTCCATTTAAGTCGGCAACCACCTTATATTTTTCCAATCTTCTTCTTTTTACAAGGTTTTTGTTAGGCACAAAATTAACCCTCCCCTAGCAACCTACTTTAGGCCACTCCTTGCTACCCATTGAAGGACATTCAAAGGGTGTCACGGTTGGTTAGTAAACTTCCTACTTTCCTATGGGGAACTTAACTCCTACATTATCTAATCCAGACAATAGCCTCTTCATTTCCATACCACTAAGTTCATATTCTATTTATTACTAGTTGAAACTTTAAATCACAATGAATCACAACCAAAATCACATACACAACATACATCCATTGGAACCCAACATTCTCCATTCAAACCTTTAACAAAAAAAGAAACAAAAAGTTACATGATAGTTTTCAATTTCAATCCCAAATGAACAAAATAAAAAGGGGTAAGTGTTGGACAAAGTAAGAAAAAGGTAGTGAGGAAGTGAGGATGGAATAAAAAGGCAGTAATGGTGGGCCCTTTTTTACTCCGTCCTCACATCCTTGAGAGGACAAGCTTGTCCAAAGGTGACAACCACCTCCAACTTGCCAACGTGAATTAAAAAAGGTTGGTTTATCTTTCCAACAACCTCACTGATCCCCTCCTTAAGAGGTAGGGGAGATCTTAGTTTGGAAAGCCTTTGTTCAAAAACAAGTTGGTCAAGGCTACCACTCCCATTGGTAACATCCCCTAGGTTATATGTGGACTCATCTTCTTCGGATCCCTTTTGCAACCCCATCAACCGTGATTGTAGGTCTTGGATTCAGGTGCAATATTAAGTAACCTTAACTTGGAGAGCCTTGGTTAAGTGATTCCTCGCGCTAACATAGGATTTGGTGGTGATAGGTCTACTAGTTCGGATGAAAATCCTCATATAGGCAAACCTTGGGCTCACCAAATACCCATTGATCTAATGCATCATCATAAGTCTAAGGTACAAGTGGCCTATCTAAAAGGGCTTAGTGAAAACATTGTTTTTCTTTGAGAGTCTATCTTACCCCATCCATTTCAACCCCCTTTTGGATCAGCTCCTCTATGGCCTAGATCCAAATATCTATGGTCGACTTAGCCTTATCCTTTGCAAACATGAGAAGCTTAGTGGTCTCCAACTTTGAGAAAATTCAGTATGGGTGGTCAAGTGTTGTTTATGGGCCGCCTCTAACTTGGCAACTCCTGCTTCTACCATAAGTAGTTGGGCCTCAACCTTTTCCACCTTTCCCTGCAATGCATCTCTTTCCACAACTACACTAATATTGACCCCTCCCTTCCCCAAGACCATCTTCATGGTCTCATCAAATTTCATGATGTCCCCCAATCAAATTTGGAAAATATGAATCAAGAGGGAACAAGTGGCATGGGTCTTTCATATCATCCGTCCTTTGATAAACTATGGTAATTCCATTCTTGAATCTGAAAATTTTGTAGTAAGACCTCCCATGCTAAGGTGAAGTCTTGGCCCCTTACCTCGGAACTAGATGTTCCTTCATCCCAATTACACACAAATTGTTGTGCATCCCTGTCATATGAATCTCATTGATAAAAATAAGATAACCATACCTACTTTATAAAAGAGAAGTCTTGGGCCGCCTTGCATTCCTCCATGTGAATCATTTTGATGAACATGAAACGGCCCTTCATTTGATCACAAGTGAATGCCCTTTTCAAGGATTCTAAATGAGAGTGCTTGGGGTTCAAAGGGTGAAAGTCTTGGGAAGGTCTATTATGCTTCTTGAGGGATTCCTTGCCCTCGGTCTTCATCTCAAGTGAATGGAACAATGGTAACTCCATATGAAGCGTAATTCCAAATTATGGATGGGAAACTATGGTTACCTAGCGGAGTTGGGGCAGCCTTGGGTTGTGGTTTTCCCCCCTTGCAAAATCTTGCAAGTCAAATCCTTGGAAGTTGTTAGTTTTGCACCCTCCACTTGCCCCCTCCTCCCCTTAAAACCTTTGTTCTTACTCCCTTCGCATTTTTTGAGCCTAAAATTCTCGCCCCTCTCCTTTGTTTGTAGGAATCTTGAACAAAGAAATTCAAAGCATGGAAGCTCATATGTTTTTGAAGTTGATGCCCTTATCAATGTTGTGGCTAATAATTGTGGTTCTATAACTGCTAGCCCCCCTAAAGAGGCCCCAAGTTGCAAAGCTCTAGATGTCTTGGTGAAAAAAAATACATTGGCAATAATGTTGTTGGAAGATGGGTTGTCCAGTTGGCATCATGTGCCACTAGTAATGGTGTCGGGGGTTATTGTGGCAATGTACCTACCCTAACACGCTCCTAAGTCCCTTATTGAACCCACTTGAGGGTCCAACTATGTAAAGTTGCGGAAAGTTGGGACTTGGGGGCGCTCTCGACTTCCAGCACTAAAAGGGGGTAGAGGGGCGTGCTAGAAGTCCCGGATTAGACTAGGAAGAGGGACTATGTTATCAAGCTTGAATCTGCATCCAAAACCAACCACAAGAGGGTTAGTTAGCATTCGGAAACACCCTTGGGTGTTGGGACAAGCCACGGGCACTTTGACACACAAGACTCACCACGGCCTGGACTCGGGGGAAGCCACCACCTTCCCCCATAGAGTATTCTCTGCAGCTCCCCGCAAGGGCTACATTTGAATGGCACATTTTCCCGGGACTCCCAAGGAAGAGTCCCGAAATTGTCCCAGGTTGGACTCCTAGGACTTTCGGAGCTCATATCTCCCGACTGCAGAGTCCGATCAAGACGAGGTCTAAACCACAGTTGTAGCTCTTCAAGAATTTTTCAACGCCATGTTGCACTCTAGAATCGAATTTTTGGAAGAGGTCGATTCCTGACTTTTAGTGGTCGGGAGTCAAATTGCTAGTTTGACTCCCAGCCCTTCTTTTGCCCATAACTTGGGCTGCAGATGTCCAAATGACCAATGCAAGGTCATTTTGGACATCTAAAATTCAAGACCTTTTCAATGACACCAAGAACACCCCAATGCAAGGTGTTTTGGCCTCAGTTGTCGAACTCTAAACATTCAGGAGTCCCGGAGGACTCCAAATCCCCAACTTTGGGAGTGTGAGTTTCATCCTCACACTTAGCCCAAAGTGGGGTTGCGACATACCCCCTTCCCTTGCAAAAAACTTGACCATGGCG